>CAJNJA010096541.1:0-19215 GCA_905231915.1 Symbiodinium necroappetens
GTAGTAGTAGTAGGCGTCGTCGTCGTCGTCGTCGTCGTAGTGGTAGTAGTAGTAGCAGTAGCAGTAGCAGTAGCAGTAGTAGTAGTAGTAGTAGCAGTAGTAGTAGTAGTAGTAGTACTAGCAGTAGTAGTACTAGCAGTAGGAGTAGTACGAGTAGTAGGAGTACTAGGAGTATAGTACGAGTAGTAGGAGTACTAGGAGTATAGTAGGAGTAGTAAGAGTAGGAGTAGGAGTAGGAGCAGCAGCAACGTACGCAGGTCCATGGGGGCGAAGGACTGATGCCACGTTGGGGTGAACAAATGCCCTGGTATGTATCAGTCGGTGAATAGCTTCATGTCCACCAAGTTATTCAGTCCATGTTCGGTTGCAGTTGCACCGGCTCGCAGCGGCGCTTGTTTGTGCCATGCCATGCACTGCCAACGCAAAACGTCGTCGGTTTTCTGAGAACTTCGTCAACTTCGTGTCCTGGTGCAGTAATGCGCCGAACGTTGCGTGCTGTGGTGACCTGCGGGGCATTTGGTCCCACCGCCGTCGCCTTGCGGGAGGCTGTTGAGACGGAAAACCTCCTTCGAGCAGGAAGTGAGTCGGGACAGTGCTTGTACACGGCATCAGAGACGCCGCCTCAGTCTTGTTTGATAAGCTTTGCCTAGCACCCTTGAATCCACCGCGGCAAAGACGCCTTGCCGCGGTCGGGCCGAGGAGCAGCGATGAGGTGCACTCGCTCACGATGCCCGCGTTCTTCAGCTTCTTCCGCTCACGGGAGTTTTTCGTCGCAGACGACTGCGGAAGCCCAACGCTGCAGCCAACCTTGAGGACTAAGCTTTTTCGCCAATCAGGAACCACAAGACCTCACGCTTCAACCCGCCCCAAGCCGAAACTATTGGAGGAAGATGCCGAGAGCTCTCGAAGACCGCAAGAAGGTCTTGGAACAGCGATTCAAGGCAGCCGGGCTGGGGTGAAGGGTTTAGGGTGAAGTCAGCAAGAGGAGATGTCGACCTTTCGGCATTGCAGAAAATGTCCAAGCGCCCATGACGCAGTGCTCGAGGTGAAGATGTTGAGAGAAGGGGTCCATTCAGCCCTTCACGACCAAAGTGCATTCTTGAAAAAGATGAACGATGCGGCCTCGGCCAAGATGAACGACCTGGAGTATTTCCCAGCCGTGGAGTTGCATATGTTTCCAGAGGATCCCTTGAATGCCACGGCGAACTGGCAGGTGGAAAAGGGCTGCAGGGTCTCATGAGGCGCAGGTAGGACGACCAGGGAGAAGCTGGACCTGTGAACCCTTCCAGGCACTGCTGGTGCCCACGGTGCCAGAGGCCTTCGGCAAGACGCTGCGCCTCTGCCACAAGGTGGCAGCGTTCGTGTCCTAAGCAGACGAAGCACACACCTGATGGCCCAAAGAGAGTCGGAAAGTGACAGCAGATTTGTTTGCCTGAACGGCTGAAGAGCTAGTTCCTTGACAGGTTTCGCTTCCGGTAAGGCACTCCATGGACTCAAGGTTTTCAATTGTTTCAAGTTCCTATCTGGGAGGGGACGGTAAGACAAACCGCCGCCGCAGGACGCTCAACAAGCCACGTGCATCGCCGAGCTTCCGTTTCCACGGCTGCCCCGGCATCTACGGTCTTTGGCTAGCTCCTGGGACCCCCTGGATCGATTGAGGCGTTGGGCAAAATAAGCATCCCAGAGAAGGACAAATTCAGAGAACTCGCGCAGGTAGGGCCAGGGTATGCAGGTGGGTGACGTCCAGGTATCGGCAGTAGGCAGGCCGGGGCGGGTCGGGGCGGTGGGGCGTGGCGTGCTGGCCGTGCCTTAGTGGGGCGGAGCTGGGCGGCGCGGCGTGGTCTGCTGTAGTGCAGTGTAGTGCAGTGTAGCAGAACGCAATGCAACGCAATATAATGTAGCACAAAGTGTGATGTATTGTAGAATCTGTAGAATGTATGTACACATGTGTAGCAGGTCCACGCCTATATGGCTGAATCGGCTTGGCGAGGGCTCGCTGTTGCTCGGGATGCTCCTGCTGGTCGTGGCCACCGCCTGCCTGACACTTATGTGGTGCGGCCAGAATTCAGAGAAGCTGACCTTCAGCATGCCGAAGTTGCCCGTCAAGTATTTGCTGGCCCACCATGCCGAGCTGCATCTTTGCAACGAAGAGCAGTCATACTCTGCATGGCGAGCCTACGGTTGTGCTGGGGTCTTCGGGGTCAGAAAAGGGATTCCCAACGTTCCTTAATATTCTCTGGACGCGGTGCAATGCGAAAGTCGTCGACCCACCGCTTCAACGCGATAAGGATTGGTCCATGGACCCTGTTGGTCTCGTGCTGCGGTTGTCGTTTTGGTGAGTTTGGTTCTTCAGCCTCTGCGGGCTCGGTAAGCCTCAACTTGACCAAAGGCCTACACTCTGAACTCTCAACCTGCACTTATATGGGTTGATCTAGACGGCAACCGAAAGCCCTCCACCTAATGTTGTGGTGCGCCACCCGAGGTATCCTGATGCCGGGGGGATGGAAGAGCCCCTTTTGGTTCTGGATGCCGGCATTGAGGTTGTCGTGGAGGAAGTCTCTTCTGCCACCAGATACATTAGCTTCAAGTCGGTCCTACAGGAGTGGCAGGAGCTTTACAGGCGCGCGCGCGCGCTCCGGGGACGGCCCTCTTTCGGGGCGAAAACGTCGATATTAGGACCCATGTAACTAGACATAGAGACCGAGCCTTGCAGGCGTGCCTTCAGAAGTCCCAGCGCAGCATTGTGGGGTCGCCTCAAGAAGCCCACTGGCTGGATACTGCTGCACGAGGACCAAAAAAGGGGCCAATTCGTGCTTTGATGTCGATGTCATGTCTCGAGCCAACAAATGCAAAAGGGGCAAGGTTCAATTGGTCTACACTTAAGGTCAGGTACCCCATCGTCCTGCAAAGTCGTGCGATGCGTCGTTGAATCCACTGGTTAACACAACCGTGGAGACTTAACTAAGGAGTTTCAGGGAACAGGGCCAAAAGGGTTGGAGCGGGAGTCGAAAGCGGGGGTGGGCGGCATGGGCAGGAGCACGGACCCGTCAGCGTGCTGGCAGAGCCCATGGAGGCTTCTCTGCAAGGCCACCCGGACCTAGTACCCAGCCTCCTGCCGATGATCAGGAAGAACGCATTCCTCTGCGGCGCATACCTGTCAGCTCAGTGGTTGGCCATGGCTCGCCTCACGGCCGTGTTCGGCAGACGTGCCTTCGCTTTCCTGGTCTGCATCCTGTACCTGCTCCACTTGCTGGTCTTGCTTCAGCAGGCCTTGTCATTCCACCACGGCCTAGAGCACGAAGAGCTGCTGACGCAGCGCAAGCTACTCCGATTGGCTCCAACGCACCTGCTAACGGGGATTTTTTGGCTGCTGGTGCTGCCAGTGGTTCCGCTCCTAGTCCATGGCATGCGCGCAGCCTTTTCCGAAAGTCCCCAGCTCAGCGCACTCGCAGTCATTTGCACATGCGTGCTGCTACATGCCAAGCACCTGCATGATGCCACGTCCAGCCACAACAAGTGGAGGGAGCCACAAATCCAAAGCAAAGAGTATGTGCCTTTCACCGCGCTGCCCTTGCAAATGGCATCAGATGCCCCGACCAAGCTCACGTACGATGGGGCTCTGAAGTGGTTGGCAGCAAAAGCCGTGAAGATGATTTTTGCTTGGCTGGCTTCATGTGCACTGGCAATGATTTTGTTGGATTTGCTGCAGATGCGGGGACAGCTCCTCAAGTACGATGTGAGCAGGGGCCACCTGACGTCCCCTGGCAGCCGGGAGGCTTTCCACAACACCCTCTTGCTGGACACCAACGCTGATTCGCTCACCCTCAACGTGGAGCTGTTTGATCATACTCGCGACCTTCTGCTGAAGGTAGAGCATCCTCTGCTCAACGACACGGAGCTGGTCCGCTTCAATGAGTCCGGTGAGCATCAGATCTCGATCCCACCAGGCCCACTCTACGGCCGCATATCCCTCTGGGCTGTAGGCTCCTACGCGGACACGAACTATACCATTCATGTCATCCGCGTGGCACCGGCCATCAAGGTGTCCGTGAACAGCTCCTTCAATTCGTCCAAACACCCATCCTTGGCAGATGTCCGCTTTTACGAGGAGCGCCGGCTGCAGCGGCTCGGCGGAGTTCGGGACGTATAGGGAGAAGATAAGTCGCTACTTGTCTGCTGTCTTGGGGTATAAGCGGCCCGAGCCAGGGTCAAAAATCTTTTGACACTGCACTTTTTATGAGGTACTTGTTGGAATACCCCACCTGGTATGTTCCGGATGTGGACATGGCCGCGACCTCCGCCATCGAGGCGAGGCTGACGTCCTGCCATTACAGGGAGCATCTAGCGTCGAGGCTTTCGGGATGTGGGTTGTAGATCTCCATCCCGCAGGTCTCCCTGGACTCGGTCGTGCTGGCCCCCATGGCGCTGGATGGACAAAGCAGCGATGTGCCCACCGTGTCACCCAGGCGATGCAGCCACGTGTGCGGGCCCCGCAAGGCCGGCTTCGGCAACGCCTGCGTCTATGAGCAGGCGCCGATGGGTCGCAGGTAGGGCATGAGGTGTCCTTTTGTTCATGGGTCCGATGCTGAGGCAGTGGAGCTGCCTGTGCCACTTTGCGTGGGCCTGCACAGCCCACAGCAGCTGGACATGGACACATCTGATCTGAGTGTCGCCGGCAAAAACTCAACTTTGTTGGACTGGCTTCGCGACGCTTTGCTCAAGGTTCCAACGTGTTCAGATTCTTTGTTGTTGTTCCCTGATCTTACCGCGTCCATGTGCATCATCAAATCCTGAGAAATTTGACACAGTTGCTGTCTCTCGGCTCGTGTGCTCTTGGCCACTGAGGATGTAAATGTGAGCGGCAAGTTCGTCATGCTCGACGATTTCTCAACAGAGGACGGAACGATGCACTGGCCCTTCGATGCCGCAGTTGTGGGTCTCCACAACAGCTTCAGCCTCTCGACCTCACTGTCGTCCCTGGCCGGCAGTGTCCAGTTGGAGATTGCTGTCACCCAAGATCCCACCAGTGCTGAGCAGCTCCGCATTCCACTGCAAATCGTAGCGCATCCACCTGCCGTGCAGCTGGCGCTTAACTGCTCCACCGGCTCTACCTGCTTCTTCTTGCCGGAGTTCAACATGGAAAGTCCCCGTACCGAGTACGCCTTGTGTGGCGCTGAAACACAGAATGTGTCGGTGTGGGTGGACGATCCGCGGTTTACCATTCGCGCAACAGACTCCGCAGAGGCAACGCAATGTACTGGCCACGGCCAAGTCATGCGAACAGAGTACAGAGTGTCACGTGCTGAGTCGGAGAAGGACTGCCCTTGGCGCGAGTACTATGTGCCATGGGATTCAGGCTACGACCTGGTCGTGAGGCGGTCCATCTTGAAGTGCTTGGAGATGGCTGTGGACTCGCAGGCTGTGAAGGCTTTGGGGAGCATACTAGAGACTACTCGTTACGAAGGCCGGGTGAAGCGATTCGAAGTGAGGGATCTGATGGGTGCGGAGATGCTGCTGGTCCGGATGGGCTTGGTTGAGAGTCGGGATTTATGGGTTCACGGTTTAGGGTTCTTGCAGGCGCTGACAACAACCCGTGCGTTGACGATGCTGGTCTCTTGGGTGCCTCACTTCGCAAGACTCCAGACATCCAAATGGCGAAGCTCATGCTCGAGATGGACGCCAACCCATCTGCGAAGAGCGGTCAAGACACACCCCTGCAGATTGCCGCCGTGGTCAGCTCAGTGTCAGGATGTTTTCACGAAGTGTAAGTCTCAAGCGACCACGGAGAAGGTCATGTGCCACAGCATATTCACTTGATTGACCTCTTTGCCTTCCGAGGCCCGGGGCAACATGGCTGCCATGCACCTCCTGCTAGGCTACAAAGCAGCGACGAAGGGCTCGTTGGCGGTGGCCGCTTCCCGGTGCCAGATCAAGGCCATGGAGCTGCTGATAGCGAAAGAAAAGCAAGGCAAGATCGACAACGAGAAGGAGAACGAAGAGGGTCGGGGTAGGGCTTCCGGTTGTGCTTTTTTGGGAGCTTTCCACCCTTGTAGGACGAAAACGAGGAGGAGGAGGAGGAGGAGGAGGACTGCGATGAGTCGCCGTTTGGTGACGTCTTCGAGGAGCAGCCTTGGTTCAACTGCACTGAGGTACCTGTGCTACGGAAAGTCATGGAGCTTCTCGAGAACGGCACCAGGTGCGTGCCGGATACAAACTGCAAGGGCGTCGCAGATGCATCACACATGTTGGTTATTTAAAGTTGCCGTATTAGCTCTATGCAGTAGATCCTTTCTTCTGGCCAAAGGAAAATAGCCGCTGAGGCTACATGCTCCAAACCGCCATTCACCATAAGGATGCCCAGGTGACACGTGTCATGTTGGAAAGAGGCAGTGCGGGGACTCTTGCGGTTGTGTTCCTTCTGTTTGGTTGCCTGTCTCTCTTGTTTGTCGGCATCCCTGCCTTCAACCCTCCCGGATGTTTAGGAATCCTTGCTCGTCTCGCATTGTAGCAGGTGCCGATGCAAACCTGGTGGAAGGCTTCACGCCTCTTGGCATGCTGATGCAACAACGTGAGAAAGAGCCGGTGATCTCCCTCGAGACGTTTGTCGTCATCGCAAAGCTGTTGAAGGATTATGGCATGGACATCAACAGACCAACGAATCTCGCAGGCGACAGGGTCTTGACCGAAGCCGCCAAAAACTGCGACCTCGAAGTGGCGGGGGCCCTGCTGAAGCTGGGAGCGGACCCGACCATGACAAACCATGGTGCAAAGAATGCCAGCCAGGTGGCCCAGGACAAGTGCGGCAAGGAGGCCGCCCGCTTTCAGAAGCTCCTGGCCACTCAGACTTACATCCACAAGAGTGAACCGTAACGAACCATAGTTCGGCGAGCAGGCGGCGATCCTGTTGCAGCTTACGCTCACGTTTTGCGCCCGAAAAGAGTGCGAATTTGGCTGCCGAGCCATCAGGCCTCCTTCTGCCTTACAATGCCTTGCTGCTTGCGAGAAAAACCTCACATTGGGATTGTTTACATAAGAGGACCCAGTTGCTAAATTACCAGCGGCTGCCCTCGAGCGGCATCAGGCCGGTCTCCGACCTGGTTTTACCGTTCTGGATGAGGGCATGCCTATCGTGTACATCTACATATACATATGAGTGAGTGAGTGCGTGCGTGCGTGGGTGGGTCGGTGAGTGAGTGAGTATATGTAAATAGATGTGCATACATAGAAATATGGCTTGCACATGCTCTCTGTCGAATCCTGTGCATACGAGAACTACAGCCGGAAGGGCATAGGGTATGCGCCCAAACACTCCAACGACACCAGGAGGGGATGGGGGCGTAGACCTTGTGGTTGTCGTGGCAATTCCCCCGACCGGCCCGCAGGATGTACTTATGGTCTCGGAGCTCAGGGCAAGGGCAGACACAAATCGAACGGCAGACGTTTTGTTGTCATCGTGTGCGAGCTGCCCCCCATCAATTAAATTCTAGATCTCCGGGACAATCCGGGTAGCTTCAAGCTTCCGGTGCACTGAGATGGGTGATGGTTTGAAGCAGTAGCTAGACTGCTCCTACGTGACTATACCATACGGCCGGGATACTGAGCACGTGGCCCAGCTAGGCAATGCCTTCCCGCTACAACACTTCGAGGCTCCGAACCTCCTCCAAACGCTTGCTTTGTCTCCCTCATGTTTGTCGGACACTTGTTCACATTGGGGAGGGACAGAGAAGCAGAGGGAAAGCGCTGGCATTTCGGCGCGGCACACATTCTGTTGGTGTGCTTTAGCGTCCGTTCTGAGTGTCGGGTCTGGATCTGTCAGTTTCGGCAGCTTACAGTGTTCTCGAAAGCATGCAAGATTTCTGTGTCGCACATGCAGGAGTTTGTGCAGCCGGGAGACATCGATGTCGAGTGCGCGAGCTCAGGCGGAGCCGGCGTCCTGAATGGAAGTCCAATTCCATGTTTTTCAGTTGAGCTTGTAGTTCAAGATAGGCTCGAATGAATATTTGGTTGAGGGTATGTTGAAAAAGATGGTGCTTGTGGTTAAACCAATTAATTGCACTAGTTGAATCATGTCATTCTGTCTCCCTCCCCAGCATTGCCAACGACACTATGCTGCGGCCCGCCTGCAAGCATTGATGCGCCGCGTCCGCCCTGTACAGACCCACTGCAATCCTTGCCACTTCCGATGTGGGTGGGTGTCTTCTTTCTTCGGATTGCCTCTTCTCTTTCCGATGCAAATTCAGTCTGTAGCAGTCGCCAGAATCGAAACACCAGACCATGCATCCCTGTGACTATCAGCACCGTCGTAAGGAGATAAAGATCCGGAAGCATCAACGGTCAGTGAGATTCATCTTTGAGTCGTCGCCACGATATCAACCTACAAACAGGATAGTTACGAGTTGCTCGAATTTCAAGCGCAATCCCCTTAATCCCTGCAAAATTCAACACTTCTGCGCGGCACTTCATCTAAGACGTATCCCGAAAAAGGGAACCCACAAGGAAGCCACTTCGCCACTCCAAAACGAGGTGTGCGCGCGTCGCTCCTGGGGGAGGAGGCTGCAGGATTCCTTTAAAGGGGGCAGACGGCGGTTAAATGAAAATTCAAAACTGTTGACTGAAGGGCTTTTCTAAATCATGAGCAACGACCCTTTCCTGCGATCCTTATTACCAGAGCGGCTAATTTAGTCTTTGTGGGTACTTAACGCGATCTTAATTTCGAGAGCTGCGCTCATGGATATGGTCTTTCCGAAGGTCTTGCTCTTGCGAGCTGCTTCTTGCTCGGGTCATCATTCCTCAGCCATCTGGCCCAAGTCAGCTGGACAGCACACGCACGTTTGCCAAACATTCTTGATGGTGGACATCTGCAATTCTGAATGCCTGGGCCTGTGCAGGTTTGATAGCACTTATGATGCCAATGTCGTGACAAATCACGAGGTTTTCCATCAGCGCTTCTCATCTTGAAGTTTTGCTCCGACCGAGGCCAGTTTCGATGATGATTGCAATCTCGTGTCTGGCTGCGGCAGGGGCCCAAGCACTTCCTCATTTAGCTGAGACCAGTGCGTTGCTGCATCTTGCTGCTCACTGTTAGCAGGAGTGTTGCGCTGTTCTTTCGCACGAGGCTCTGCAGATGGCCCAGCACACAGCGGCATTGAGAGATGCAGAGGCCGTTGCAAAAAGCGTCCAGGTCGCTGCCAGCGAGAATAGCATGTGCAAGGTGTTGAGCCTCGACTTCGACCTCGACGAAGAACCTCAATCTCGGCTACGGCCCCAAGTCACCTGGCAAAACCTACCTGACACTGTCAGAGCCACATGCTTAGAGTTTCAACTTGAGCGCTCGGCTACATATTAGGCTGACGGAACCCAATCTCCTGAATTCTTGAAACGCCGTGTGCTGCGTCTCTCCAGAATCCAGGAACCCAGCAAAAAGTGCTACATGGAACGCACCACCGTGGCAAATGAGGGCCACAGCAGCCTGCATGCAGGACTGAGGGTAGATGTTAGTTGTTCGGCTTGTAAACTGCCGCGGAGGTCTATGTTCGTTAGGGTGTGTGTCTGGGTTTCTTGGATGGCAGGGATGCACATGGTGGCTGTGGAAGGCGAATCGTGCAGCCGCTGGCTTTTGTGGGCTGAGGTGTTGGAGATGACATGAGGGCGAGTTCTGTGAGACACTGTGAAGAGCAGTGCTCACGGAACGGCAAATGCAACAGCTTCACCTTCTGTGGCGACAAGTGCAGGCCTCAGACACATGTACCTCCGCTGACACACCACTGCAGGCCTCGGTTGGAAGGTTCCTGCGCGATGCATCTGCTGGTGTCTGCACCGCCCTCACTCCCGATGCCCATCAGCGAGGCATTGCCACTTGAAGGACAAGGTCGTGAGCATGGACGATGAGGGTTTTCCCAGCACGTGGCCTTGGCTGCAAGATGCTGCAGCAAATTCTTTGTCGGGAGTAGAGGTCTGCAAACGTTGATCGAGCCTTTGTCTCAAGATTTGGCTCGAGTTTCGATTTGAGAACCGGGGGCGATCCCGGGCATCCTCGCTGGCTACCTCTTGGGTGGTCGCGACTGTCATGGACAGCTGGTAAACGGTGGGCCGAATCCCACCTCATGTCAAGCCTTTGGGGCAAAGTCGTCCTGGTCGGTTGTCGAGTGGCACATTTGGGCGTTATTCGGTTGGACGGAAGCCCAAGTGTTCTCCACCCCCGACACCAAAGGGCTCCTCCGGACCGATGGCGGATGGGCTTTGTACCCGTTTGACACAATGGGGCTCCTTCTGTTCGGGCGCTTTTGGCCACACACTGGCTGGTCGCGCCAGGCAGCACTATGGTGCTGAGGTCCCTCTTCGTTTTTGTCTGGTCCGCTTGAGGACGTGCGAGGAATGGTTGTGTTGTCCCTCGAGTGAGGCGCCCCATGGCCTTGATCATCTAGCAGGGGTCGAAGTTCCGCAAGGAGTTCAGCAACTCCTTGCTTAAGGACCTGATGGAGATCGCGGTGTTAACACCGAGTACTGCTCGACGGGCATTCGTGGATGCGGCTTGGCCCGCAAACCCCATTCGAGCCAACAGCCAGACGATGAGGGCCGACACGCTACTGGCGCGACCTCGAGAGTGGCTACACTCATCAGCAGGCGGAACCGAGCGAGGACCACAGCGATGATTTTCTGAGTGACCTTGATTGATGAATGTCACACCCGGAATGGCATTGCCAGACACCTTTGGCCACTGGTACAGCGCCTGCCATGTTTCACTGCTCTAGCCGGAGGCCGGAGCTTAATTCGTACACGTTTCCGATTGACCTTCGACCTTGAAGCAAGTGAAAGCACACACACCGGGGAGAGACAGCGGCTGCTCAGGTTTGTTTGTTTGTTTGTTTGGGTGTTTGCTTGTGTTAAGAAGGGGCGGCAGGGACCACGTCAAAAAACTGGGTCTCGACCATTGGAAATTGGTGCAAAAGCACCAGGTGGTACGCCAAGACCAGCCGCAACAGCAACCACTCGGTCTCCCGTCGCAGCAAAAAAGTTGTCTCTCTCAATGCTCCTTGTTTGCTATGTGTTGAATGCAGTCTGCAGAACTTGTTGGGTATAACGTAGAGTTCTGCAGGCGTTGACCCAGCTGGGTTTTGACCGATGCGAAAGAGTGACGCGCCGCGGCTCTCATCCGCACCGCTTGCCACACATGCCCCAATGTTGATGAAACCAACACAGTTCTGCATACTGCACTCAACACATACCAGAAAGGAGGCACTGAGATAGACAGGTTTTTGTGTTGCGACGGACGACTGAGTGGTTGCTGTTGCAGCTACTCTTGGCATTCCGGGTCGCCTTAGCCTTCAGTGTCCCTTCCAGATTCCTGCAGCCACAACACCTTCAACACACAGCCGAAACCACCGCCCTCCTGTAGCGGCAAGAATGGCTGACTGTTTGTTTCGCACGGTGTCGAGAATTTGCGTCTTCCGTACAATTTGCTCAGATTCCCACAGAAAGGAGAGGAGCAAGACGCAACAGCAACAGCACAATGAAAGACATTTTCCGCTCAACCCACCAGAAAAGTCCTAGTGCTTTCGGTAGATTTGAACAGTCTTCAGTCATCGCCAATTGACATCCGCACTTCCCCAGCCCAATCCCCGAAAGTTTTCCCAAAACCCCGTGAGGTCCTGGCAAGCCCGAGATTGCAAGACTCACTACAAGACGCAGTGCAAGGCAAGTCGCTTGTCGCGGGATCGAGTTTGAATTGCCTTGTCTTTGCGCTCTCCCACAAACTGCACGGAGTGGAGAAGCATTTCTGTATCTGAAACAGTGTGCCAACCTCCAGTACGAAGCACTGCACCCTTGAGGCGCACTGCTACATGGAACGCACCACCGTGGCAAATGAGGGCCGCAGCAGCCTGCATGCAGGACTGAGGGTAGATGTTAGTTGTTCGGCTTGTGAACTGCCGCGGAGGTCTATGTTCGTTAGGGTGTGTGGCTGGGTTTCTTGGATGGCAGGGATGCACATGGTGGCTGTGGAAGGCGAATCGTGCAGCCGCTGGCTTTTGTGGGCTGAGGTGTTGGAGATGACATGGGGGCGAGTTCTGTGAGACACTGTGAAATGCAGTGCTCCCGGAACCGCGAATGCAACAGCTTCACCTTCTGTGGCGACAAGTGCAGGCCTCAGACACGTGTACCTCCATTGACACACCACTGCAGGTCTTGTTTGGAGGGTTCCTGCGTCATGCATCTGCTGGTGTCTGCACCGCCCTCACTCCCGATGCCCAGCAGCGAGGCATTGCCACTTGAAGGACAAGGTCGTGAGCATGGACGATGAGAGTTTTCCAAGAGGGTGACCTTGGCTGCAAGATGCTGCAGCAAATTGTTCCATCATCAGCATTGGGGCATGTGCGGCAACTGGTCACTCCGTCGCACGGGTTGGGCTGTTCGATTGCAACAACCTTTCCAAAGAGTTTTTGTATCAATGGAATTTGTGAACTGATAGGAGGCAAGCGCCACTGTACCGTGGCAAACACACAGCAGGTGCCAGCCATGGCGGCCATGGTCTGCTTTCTTCACTCGCCAAGCCCAAACATGACAAATAGCACTTCCCCAGCCCAATCCCCGAAAGTTTTCCCAAAACCCCGTGAGGTCCTGGCAAGCCCGAGGGTGCAAGACTCACTACAAGACGCTGTGCAAGGCAAGTCGCTTGTCGCGGGATCGAGTTTGTCTTGCCTAGTCTTTGCCTCATCCTTCGTTGCCCTCCAAAGAGCCTGGATGTAGGAGTAATTCTCACCAGGAGAGCAGGAGACTCCCACCACAGCACCAAGAGACCACGATTATGCATTCTTCCAAGTACTGGCACTTTCGGAGCAACCTGCAAGTAGTGGCGGGATTCAGAAGCACTCGCGATGGGGAAGCGCTTTCCCCCAAGTGTTGGCGGCTCGAAGACTAGTGCGAAAGTGCTTTCCCCCAAATACTGGCGCATTTGAGGCGAATCCACATGGATTTAGTTTTGTGTATCCTTGCCCAGGTGCATGCGCGTCAAATAATGAGGTGTCAGCGAAAACGCTGAAAAATAGGACACGGGGAGCGAGTTTTCCGCGCCCGGGTGCAGTCACGATCAATCAACTCTCTTTACTCTGAAGGCAACACCCATAGTCCATGCATACTGTTAGCACACTGTTTGGCGAAAAACCGACTAGGCAGCATACATTCTGTCCGGTGGGCTTTGGAGCTTCTTTCTTTCACATGTACATATGCCCATCGGAGCCCCGATGAGACCTCGCTCGCTTCAAAGGTTCAACGCGGAATGATTGTTTAGGCTGTAGGGCGTGTGGGTTGAGGAATTTGGGATTCAGGGTTGAGAATTGTTTCAAAACGCAAAAGGCGTCTGGACACAAAGTTCGCCTGCCTTTCCCATCTGCGGTCGTCCGGTCTACCCAAGACTGACACAATCAACTCGCCAGACCGTGACATTCGGGGCCGCTGTGTTGTGTGTGAGGGTGTCGTTGGCGGGCACAGGCGACCGACTTGGACGATGACATTGAAAGTGCCTTGGTTCGAGATGTTGGCTTTGTGTTTTGCAGTAACATTCGGCACGAGGTAATTTCATCAATAGCAACGTCACCGACTACTTGCGGAAGAGGGAAGTCATGGACGAACAGTTCTTGACAGGCTTAGTGACTCAGATGAATGACGTCGCAAGTGATTTCAATTTAGATACACCACCAGATTGGTTTACAAGCAGAATGGGCTTGCCCACAACAAGTGACGAGGAGACAGCGGAATGCATCTCAAGGATTCAGTCTTTGAAGCGGAAGATGTGGGACGAATTCAGATCGTATGGTAGCTGGGGTAAGAAGATTGATCATGCAGCTACAACGTTCAATGCGAAGCGAGAGAGAACTTTTCGCATCCTCGAAGGTCTTAATTCCTTTGGTTTGTGGCTGACTCAACCTTTGATGGATGAGCCTGCACATGGCCCTTTGCAGACGTCTAATCAGACCTTTCGAACCCCACACATGTGGGCCGGTTTCAACTCGCAGTGCCGCAACAAGGATGGGCGCACAACGAAGGAAGATCTGGAAAGTTTCCAGGTCCTTACCAACAGCTACGCTCTTGACGCAGGAACCCACCTGGCGGAGGTCTTGAAGGAGGAGGAAGTGATGTTTTTGCAAGAATGTTCTTGGCATGTGAAGCAAGTATTCTGGGGGATGCAATCCATGGATTTCATGCGAGGCTTGCCCAGTCAGGGCATTGAGACTGTTTTCATCTCCTTGAACAAGAGACATCTGAAAGGAGACTTCGGACTGCAGAACTCCACGCTTTGGCAGATTCAGCTCCCAGCCTTGGCCCAGATCTATGGAGAGTCAAGTGCCATGCATGAAGGGAAGGCCTGGAAGCCAGCGCTCGAAATCTTCGACATGAAACAGAGCTGCAAGTTGACGGGTGGTGCAGTTGCCAAGAGGTTACAGGGTCTTCTCTGCAAGAAAAACAAAACCGCCATTCACGTCGAGTGCCGCGAATGTGCCGACACACTACGTCACTGCCTTGGCCAGCAGGCGAAGCCGTTTCGCTACAATGCCGCAAAGCAGATCATGGAAGTAGACGAGGAAGAAGATGATCTTCCATCCCATGATGATGTAACGGCTGCTCGTGCAGACCCTGCAGGTTCTGCTGCGGCCCGACTTGAGGTAGTAGACGTTGTTGGTAGCTTGCTCCATGCAATCGACAGTATTGCGATCTTGTGCCTGCCCGCGACTCTCGAACTATGCTGCCTGCCCTAGTGAATGAAAGATCAGCCGCGGTCCGAATTCGCTTGGAGGCAAGCTTGCACGGTCGTGTATGTGACCTTCTAACGAAGTCATGGAGACAGCTTCCCGAACCCGAGCTGCGTGTACTCGAGCAGCCATAATCAGCAACAGATGCCTGCGGCCGTCAGACTAGGGACGAAGAATGGGCTTGCCCGTTTTCCTCCTTTCCGCTTACTCACCAGCGCCGTGATGTTTGTCAATTTCTTGTCAATCGTGCATTAGGATATTCCCACCAAGCAGGAAACAGTTATTTCAGTGCAGCAGGTCTACGATCCCATAGGCAAGCCTGACAAAACTACAGTCCTGACGACAGCGTCGAACAGTTAAAAAGTTGACCGATAAATCGGTAATTGCCTGGGGCGCAAAGGTGGCGACAAAGAACAACTGGTCGCACGAGTATCATGATGATTTGAAAGAGTTTTATGTATGGTATTTGGAGTTGTACTGGGGCATGACGGTTGACAGTTTCGAAACTAAGTACGACGTACCTTCCAGCATGTGCACTAAAAACCGGGGTAGGCGGGCAAGTGGGACAAAGGACAACGGGCGAGGACGAGAAAGCCCATTCCTCGTCGGAGTCACAGCACACGCTCCCTTCTCGATAAAACACGCAGCTTTACCATTGGTCCATGCGAGCTTCACATAAATACGTTTCCCGCGGAGGGCTTTCGCAGGCCCCCTCAATTCGGGGGACGGATGCTACAGAAGCATCAGGCATTAGGCGGTGAGGGAGTCAACAAGGCATGCCATGAGTTCTTTCCTTGGAACAAGCAAGGAGACTGCCGCTCGCACGATGCGGGAACAAACGGCACTGAGCATGACCAAGCAAGACATGCAAGACCCCAACCAGACGGCAAGAGTGGAGGCGGGATTTGAAGAAAAGTTCACGTTGGTTTGCAGGGGTCGGGCAGCAAACGGGTCGTGAGGCAGCACTCATAGTCTCTTGTACTACTGGCATGTCCCGGTGACCAGGCGGCCGTTCTTAGGAAACCCTGCAGGCAGGCAATTTCAGCGTTGCCGCGCAGTCGGACGACGACGGGAACAGGCAGTGCTCCGACAGGCCAGATCTTGACATGAGTGGACGGCTGCTGGTCAATCAGGACAGCCATGACATGTTAACACTTTGAGTGCCTGCAGCTGTTCGTCGATTGCAAGGGTTTGATTTTTCTGCTCCTATGCCTTATGCATGTTGACCATTTCTTGCCTGCGAAGGAGACAAAGCGATGCCCGGTGCGGGGTGATGAAAGGTGAAGCACCTCCTGTTTCCCTGTTCCCCAACGGTGGATTGATAATAAGGACATCTAAGCAAGCACCATTTGGCGTCCCAAGATGTGAAAAGCTGCCCTGAAGGACCAAAGTCACCCGAACGGTAAGGGCAACTGCACTTGCGAGGAAGACAAGGTGTTCTCGGGTAGGTGCGGCGAGTACGTGCTGTTAAACACGATGCCCGAAACATCCCGTGTTCAAATAGCTTGCTTCTGAGCAGAGTTGATCCATACATGTCTTCGTGTTTCTGTGAGAACGCCAAAACTTATTGTGACCTTGGCGTACGGAGCGATGTGGATGGGTCATCGCGAACTGAGGCCAGTGTGTTCCAGACCCGCGCATGCCTGTTTACCTGAAGACCCACGTGGCTGCCATGGAGTTCTGCAGCGAGCTCGTGCAGGCCGTCTACAAGACACATCAACGTCCCAAGTTCAGCGACAGCATTCAGAAGGCTGCTGAGGAAGTGGAGAGACACCTGAAGATCGCGGTAGCCGAGAAGGCCTGTCAGGCGGCATTGTCCAAAGCTGAAGCAACCAACAATTCCGTTGACCAAATCCTGCGCGGAGTAGCGCCTGATCGCATCCCAGACCCAGCGGGAGGCGACAGAGCACAAGCAGAGCTGGCCCAGGGCGCAGCGCTGGCCCTGCAGCATGTCTGCCGAGACGAGTGCCACTCCCTTGTGCAAAGGATGACAAATGAAAGTTCGGAGGACAGTTCCTTATCACGCCTGGCAGAAAGAACGGCTACAGGACGGCCCCTCCAGGAGCAGTGTGCTAAGACGGTCGTCCAGAAGGTGGAAGGCGAGCTTCTCGGCTGCTGCGCACGCAGCTGCGGCTGGACCGGGACCCGCTGCAGTCTTTGGAACTACATGGATGAGGAGGACCAATCGGAGTGGAAGGCGGAATGTTGTACCGAATACAATATATTGAGAAACTCCAGCCGCGAGAAGATGTGCAACAGCATGCTCCCGCAAGAGCATCTCGGCACCACCATGTGCAGCACGTTCCGGTCCGTTTACCTCTCAGGGGTCACAAGAGAGGCAAGTCCTGCAGCATGCATCTAAAGAATTTTCTGCCTTAGTACTCGACCCATTCCAAGTCTATGGCCCGTAGCCAGTGGCTTACACTGGCCATTTCAAGCCAGAGATGAGGGGCTTGGGTTCAACTTAGACTTGTTTCGGCTTTGGGTCTTCAGGAAGGTGGCGAAGATGGCCAGGCACGACACCGAGCAGCTTGCGAAGGGGGATGCTGAAAAGGTGGGTCAGGACGGGAATGTCACGAGAGCTCGATTGTTGAAGCTTCCTTTACCACAACAGGTGGTGCTTTACATGAACTGGACAAGTGACAGGGGATCGTTGACACACCCTTGTACCTCTGACCATTAAACCTAAATAAAGGGTTCGAGGTTGGACAACCAACAAAGGGTCGCAGTCGCAAACACGAGCAGACGCTAGCATGTGCGAATGCTCGCGTGCTGGTTCTGAACCGTTTGCCAACCCTGCTTCATTGTGCTCAGAATCCATGGCACCGATCGGAGCAGGATGCCGAAGTGGTCGAAGACGGTGGCAGCAGCCTGCTGGAGGGTGGCAAAAAAGAGGTCTGCCACGTCAAGGCAAAGTCGTGCCCGAAGGGTACGATTGTGAGGCACTGGAACGCCTGTGCGGAGAAGACTGGATTCAAGTTTCTGATCTCAACCGGTGATATGTTGATGGGACAGCTTCCGGGAGTGGAGCAAGGCCTGGAGGCCTGTGCAAACAGCACCAAAGCAGGCACAGAAGCGCTTCTGTGGAGGAGTTCAAAAGGCAAATGCTACAAGGTCGCAGGTGTCAATAAGAAAGACATCACACAGAAGCCCGGCAGCCCTGTTTCGTGGGTCCCTTGTTTACTGTGGTTCGTGTACATCGGTCAGGAGAGCGAATAGGGTGAGCCTTCACTTCCAATGGCACATTCTAATCGCCAGCCGAGGAAGTTGACCAAAAGGCACATGGGAAAAGGAAACTCTGTGGACCTCGTTTGGACTTCCTGAACAGCCTCCCTGAAGATTCGAGGCTCCAATTGCACCATCAGCCAGATATGCCATGGGTACTCAAAAAGCTAAGCATGCTTTGAGGCGGTGCTTGCGAGCAGTCGCTTGTGATTTTCAACGGCTGAGCAGAGCCACAGCTTGTTGCTTATAGAGCTGCTGGCGTTTCTGAAATCTGAAAGCCAGGCGACAACGAGCTGCCGCGGTGCGAGAAAGAACACTTCGTGCAAGCACAGATGTGTAGCAGCTCACGACTGTGAGTTTCTTTGGTGATGTTTGGTGCAGTGCCCTGCGACGAAACCGCAGATTGCATTCACTGCAGTGGGGTTCACACTTCCTGACCAAGCAAGCTGCAAGCTGAAGTCCCTTGGTCTCCCGCCAATGGCGGCCGGTTTCCAGGCATGCCAGAATAGAATCTAAGCGAGAGGCTCAACATGCTTTGGGAGTGGCCGTATGAGGGATGCTTGGCGCGTTTGTGAAGGTTCAAAAATCCGGCAATGGCCCAACATCCAGGCTCGAGGGTGGAGGGTGGAGGGCCTCACCGTCCGCGCTTGTGGGTGTGCGAGGACTCAAATCCAAACTTGCCGGGCCGCGGGGTGGGTCAATGCTCAGACTCAACATCCACGCTATAGGGCTCAACATCCACGGCTCAGCTGTGGATGTAGGGCTAAACAATGCTTGAGGGGTGGCCGCGAGGTCTCACCATCCAACTTGAGCAGTGTGTTAGAGCTCAACATCCACTCTTGAGGGGTTGATTGAGATCCACCTTTCGCGGGTGGTGCATGCTTGAGGGGAGTCTTGAGGGGTTGATGAGGGCTGAACAGTATGGTTGGAACTGATGCATTTGCCGCTGTTTGTCGAAGCTTCCGTTTTTTCAGGCATTTGCCTAGCTTGCGACCGTTCTCCGTGGCCAGCTACGCAAGCCTGATCCCAAATCCAACTTTCTTGCTTCAGTGCTTGAGTCCGCAGGCTTGAAAGGGAGTCGCTGGCCACGTCTGTGTGGTGCCTGAAACTGCGCTCGGCGTTTGGCTCTGTTTGAAGACAAGCCTTCCATGTTCTATAGTAGGTCTCTTCAGCGCCTGGAGCCTCCAACATCCAGCAGCTAAGGAACACCTACCTCGTAGCATGTCAGTGTGAAACACGTGAATGT
>CAJNJA010096563.1:0-14429 GCA_905231915.1 Symbiodinium necroappetens
AAAAAAAAAGCCTCTGAGAACCCTGCGAAACCGGGCATCTCCTCGCGACCCCTACACCCTAAAACCCTAAACCCTAAACCCTAAAACCCTGAAGCCTAAAGCCTAAACCCAAAGTCCGCAAGCCCTCAACCCAGGGAGTTTCCATGGAGTGGTTTAGGGTTTAGGGTTTAGGGTTTAGGGTGTTTGAGGCCTAGGTCTACAGGGTTTAGGGCCCGAGGGTTTAGGGTTTAGGCCCCCAAGGGTTTAGGGTTTAGGGCCCAAGGGTTTAGGGTTTAGGGCCCGAGGGTTTAGGGTTTAGGGCCCAAGGGTTTAGGGTTTAGGGTGTTTGAGGCCAAGGTCTACAGGGTTTAGGGCCCAAGGGTTTAGGCTATGTCCCTAAACCTTACCCTGAGGGTCCAAGTACCTAATAGTCATATACTCTCCCAAATATGAACCTGATAACTCCTATCCGCAACCCAAGTACCTCAGTATTGGGTCCTTTGGACCCTTAGGGTTAGAAACCCTCAACCTAGGGAGGGCTCCGAGGGCTGTGGTTTCCGCCTTTGGGATTTGGCACGTTTGGGGTTTCGAGAGAGCGCGTGTGAAGGGCTTTGGACCCCAAAGGTTCCTCGGTGCTGCTGCAACTGCGACGGGGCATACTTCCCTAAATCATAAATTCTAATTTACATAGAAACCCTACATGTTGCTACACAGGTACATAGGACCCTTTTGGGGGTGTAGAAGACGTAAGATTGTTGAGTTCAGGCCTTCGCACTGATGGCTGTGTATAGAGATTGTCGAGGAAACCTACAGTCGGCCCTGATCCAAAGCAATCCGTCTATCCCACACCATCAATCCTGAATCCGACCTAAATCCTAAAAACCGTCGGTTCTAAGCCGCTTTTCCCTGAAAACGAACCAGCAGCGGCCCTAGTGGCATGCATGAGATCGGGATCTGAAGCTGACCATCAAGCGCAGTCCCCAAAACCCGAATCCCGAAACCCTTAAACCCCTAAACCCTGTAAATTCTAAACCCTTTAACCCTAAACCCCTAGACCCTCTAACCACCCTGAATCCTAAACCCTGAACCCCTAAATCCCGAAAAGTCCTAAACCCTCAACCCTAACCCCTAAATCCAGCAGACCCCCTTCAAACCCAAAGGTATCAGATCTGAGACTGGAGCCGACAATCAAGCGAAGTCCCAGTGCTTCCTCCTGTCCCTTCACTTGCTGGCTGATGTTGCCTGAGGTTGAGGCTTTAGGGACCGGGCCTTTTGGTGTGTCGGGTTTAGGGCTTAGGGTTAAGGGGTTCAGGGTTTATGATTCAAGGATCTAACGTCGGGTTGAGGGCTTTAGTGGTTTGGGGCCAAAGGGGGAGAGAGGCTGTCGAGTTGACGTTGCCTGAAAAAGCCTGTGAAACCCAAATCCCTGAACTCTCTCTCTCTCAGACTCTCTCTCTCTCTCTCTCTCTCTCTCTCGCTCTCTCTCCCTCTCCCTCTAGGCTTAGACGAATGCTTTTCTGCCTGCAAACAGTTCGTGCTCCTGGCGCCTTAGGGAATGAGGATTGTTTGGTAGCTTGGGGGTCAAACACCGAAGTGGCTTCGGACGGCAGTAAAGCCGGCCTTTGCTCCCCGTGAAGGCCTCCAAGCCAAACCGGGATGGTCATGAACAGCAGGGACTCCTCAGGGCCGTGGGTCGGCAGCTTCTTGGCCCAAGCAGCTGCCAAAGCGAGCTTCAGCACGACGGTGGCGGCCCATCTCTTACAAGCCGATGCCAAAGAAAACAACTTCGTGTATCATTTCAAAAAGAAACTTCTCGACCAAGATGCTGGCTGGCTTTGGGCTGGGTGGTCTCGGACAGGATCAGCTGGCCTTTGAAGTCAAGAACCAGGCTACAGCTGCAGCTGGATAGAACAAGCACCTGGCCTCCCATCCCTGGTCGAAGACTTCCCGGTAGCATTGTCTTGTTCACTAGCTTTCCCGGCGAAGCACTTTGGAGCGGGTGGTTCCGGATTGAGGGTCTCGGGGTTTCAATTCCATCTGCCTTGCCTCACGTATTGGAGTTATGGTTGATGATATAAATCCTGCATTACCAATAATAAGGAATATACCATAATTCCCATAGTTTAGGGTCCTTAAGGTCATGCTAAGGATTTATATCATCAACAGTAGGGTGTATGGTTCCTGCACAGCGACTCAGACTGTACTTGGAGGTTCATGGGTAGTTATAACTGGGGTTATAAGTCCCCTAATTTGGGTTAGAACTATAGTTACCCTACTTATAACCCCACTTATAACTACCCATGAACCTCCAAGTAAGAGTGCCGAATCCGAGACGTTGGCTTGAGGCTTCCGGGGCGGAGCCCAAGCCCTCAACGCAGCTTCGGCTTGGCTCAGATTTCTTGGCTTAGGGCTTCTAGGGTTGAGGGGTTTACCCTAAGGGTCCATGCACCCACATAGGAGATACTTTGGCCCCAAAGTACTCACATAGGGACTGCTTTAAGGCCAAAGTATCTACTATTTGGGCACATCGACCCTTAGGGTATGGGAGAGAGTAAATAGCTGCAGCTAGTCTCCTTCAGTCTGGAGATGGGAGGGGGGGCTTCGTACGAACACGCAGACAGAGCACGGAGAGATTTGGAGGGAGGAAGCAGGAACTACAATGGAGACCCTAAACCCTAAACCCTAAACCCTTGTAGGGTTGAGGGGTTTAGGGTTTAATGAACCGGTCCGAAGGATCTCTGGAGACTCGCAGACTTTGCAAGTCAGGTTAAAAGGAAACTACAGGTGGGGAGTTTAGGGTTTAGGGGTTTAGGGGTCTAGGGTTTAGGGGTTTAGGTGGGGAGTTTAGGGGAAATAGGGCTTCCATAAGGCTTCCATAAGGTATATAGACCTTCTATAAGGCCCCTATAACGGTAACTACCCACCTGAAAATGTCCTAGAGTGATGCTGTCCTGCGACCCCCAGCTATAACTGCCAAATACGTAATCCGAAAGTCTTGCAAGCTTGAACCCGGATGCCTGAAGCTGAACCCTAAACCCTAAACCCCTAAGCCCTAAGCCCTAAACCCTAAAGCCGTAAAACCCTAAACCCTAAACCCTAAAGCCCTAAACTCTAAAACCCTAAAGCCTCCCGACCACCCATGCACCCCTAAACCCTAAACCCCAAACCCCTAAAAACCTTAAACCCTAAACCCTAGAGGAAACCCTTACCCCTCTTTCTAATGATTCCGTGCCCTTTTCCAGAGGTTAGGGCTTCGAGCTGTTGATGAGTTGTACATATTCTAGCATAGTTACATTGACCACGACCTTTTTGCAGTTCTCAGACACCCAATAATTCTATGACTATAGGAGCCTTAAGTACGAACATGTCAAAACTAGTCTAATTACTAAATTAGTTACCCTGTTTCACAAATCCTAAGGGTCCATGTACTCGAATAGTATATACTTTGGCCCCAAAGTACCTATATAGGGACTACTTGAAGGCCAAAGTATCTATCATTTGGGAACCCTAAACCCTAAACCCTAAAGACCCTAAACCCTAAAACCCTAAAACCCTAAACCCTAAGCCCTCATAGACCCTTAAGGAAACGAGTCCCTCTGCTTCTCTTGGCATCCCGGCCGATGCTGACATACAGCGAGCCGTCCGGCTGCTCGCGCACCTGGCCAGTCGAACAGTTCATGGCTGAGGGCATACCTGCCTTTTGTCTCCATTGTAGTTCCCTTTTGGGGTTACCGTTTGGGTTCCTTAATATAGAATTGGTTAGACCCATAAAAGGAACCACAATGGAGACTGTAGGTGGGACTCTAATTGCCTACTGTTTTTATGGGGTCTACTTTATGAATTAAGGGGTTATGGCTGCTAAACTGTAAATTAGCAGAGTTACAGGTAGGCTTACAGAGCATATGGTTCAGGGTTTAGGGCTTCGGGTTCAGGGTTAAGGGGGTTAGGGTTTATGGCTTTGGGCTCAGGGTTTACGGCTTTTTTGCTTTAGGGTGTAGGGTTTGGGGGTTTAAACGTGTCAGGGTTGAGCTCGAAGGGTGTCGCCTTTGGGGTGGAATTTCGTCATACTATGACCGGCCTCATACTTCCCTTCCCTTGACTAGGTTCCCCAGTTACCCCTTACTAATAAGGGTACCCTTTTTCTTACTATCCGGCTTAAAAAAGGAGACCACACAACGGCACTTCACTACTGGCCTAAACCCTAAACCCTAGAGTTTTGCTAGGTTTCCCAGTAGCCCCTTAGAAACCATTTTTCCTACTCTTCGGCTTTAATAAGGAGGCCCCACCAATTGAAAAGGGAAAAAGGGTACTACTGGGGAACCTAAAACACTTGAACTGCTGCAGTTTCTGTACCATAAACCCTAAACCCTGTAAATCCTAAACCCTTAACCCTAAACCCCTAGACCCCCCAACCACCCTGGATCCTAGACCCTAAGCCCTAAACCCTGAGGTTTTGCAAAAGAGAAAAATTGAGAAAACTTCAGGCTCAGGTTCGGCGGCGCATGAAGGCGTGGATAATCGGAGGCAGGTGGAAGACAGTTGAAGGCATCCTTGGGCTGAGATATCGGGGAAAGTCATCCGGTTTAGGAGTTAGAGCTTTTTTTTGTAAGGTTTGGGGTTTAGGGGTTTAGACTTTGGGGTTTAGGGCTTCGGCATATCTATGCCCGAAGGCTTTGTCGCACACACTGGCTCACCAATGCAGCAGGTTGGTCTGCATGTACCTCGAAGGTCGTTGGAACAGTCGTCATCGGATGGTAGATCTGTGCCATTTGCTGCTGCCACGGGTGGCGGGACAGGGCCTGCCGGAATAAACCTTGAGCGGGCGGTTTTGTGCAGGGAGGACCGCCAGCGGCGCCATGGCAACATGCTTTGATCTGTGGCAGGTGATGCTTCAGGGCCCAGCCTCGTGCCTGACCATCCTATCTCCAAAGAGACATGCGGCAGTCGCATTCTCAGCATCATCTCCGCCGATTCTTATCTTTGCAATCATACGTTCATTCATTTGAAAGCCGGTCGGCAAAATACTTCCAATGGCACAAACTTCGCTCACGAAGGGTCGCAGGAGGCAGCAGCATGCACTGGGACCTCTCCACAGGGAATGCCAGTCATAACGCCAGTGGCGCGGGGTGAAGTTGGGCTTAGGGCATCGGGTTTACTGCAAGCCCAAGTATAGAAATACCGAATTTTCAGATCCCTGTATTTAAGTTCAGGGTTCGTTGTGCTGTAGATGGAGGCTTGCCCGTCGATGGAGGCTTGCCCGGGCATCTAACTAAACTTTGACTCCTATCCCCCCAAAAGCGCCCTCAAAACCTGAACTTCAAACTCTGGAGCGCTATGCCCTAAGCCCCTAAACCCCGAAACTCTAAACCCTGACAACCCTTTGTCCCTAAACCCTAAGTCCCTGAACCCTAAACCCTGACAACCGCAAGTTCCTAAACCCTAAACCCCGACGACCCTAAATCGCTAAACCCTAAACCCTGACAACCCTACGTCCCTAAGTGAGGACCGAGTCCTAAAGTCGCCGGACCAGACACACAAAATGAAGGTCAACCCACCAAAATCCTCTAGGGTTTAGGGCTTAGTTTGGTTCAGGGTTTAGGGTAGTAGTCGTGGTAGTAGCAGCAGCAGCAGCAGCAGTAGTAAAAGTAAAAGTAAACCGTAACCCCGAACGGTTCTTTGAGTTTAGCCCTAAACCCTACACCCTAAATCCCTAAACCTTAAACCCTAAACCCTCAACCCCTAAACCCTAAAATCCTCAATCCCTGAACCCTAAACCCTAAACCCTAAAACCCTAAACCCCTAAGCCCTAAACCTTAAATCCCACAACCGAACCCTAAACCCCCAAACCCCAAAAACCCTCAACCCCTCAACTCTCAGGAAACCTTCGCTTTCAGGGTCTTGTTGTTGATGGTGAAGGCATACCTGAGCGACACGGGGACTTTAGGGTTTAGGGTTCGGGGGTTTAGGGGTTTAGACTTCAGGGGTTTAGGGGTTTAGGGGTCTAGGGGTTTAGGGGTTTAGGGGTTTAGGGTTTAGAGTTTAGGGGTTTGGGGGTTTAGGGTTTAGGGATGTAGGGACCCGAAAAAGCCTACATTCAGAGGGCTCTTCATGATGATCTCCTGACGCAGTTCCATAAGCATTAAACCACTACGTAGTATTGGTTCGCCCTAATGGTCACACGAGGGATAATTTTGGTATATTTATACCAGTTAGACTAAACTCATAATAAGGAACCCCCCCAAATATGTATTAGAAGTAGGAACTATTTGGCCCCTTATCTAAATTGACGGTTTGGGGTTTAGGGCCCTAAACCCTAAACCCTAAACGATTCTGTGCTGGAGATTCGGGGGCTTCGGGCCTTGCGGAGCGTGGTGGCTTCGAAGGTTGACGGCGAACCCTAGGAAGTTGGAGCATGGGTAGTTCTCTAAACTAGGGTCCCTTTTAATTCAGTCCCTTTTAGAAGGGTGCCGTACAATATTGGGGACCTAAAAAAAAGGGACCCCTAATTTAGAGAACTACCCACATGGGCTTAGGATGATCTGAGCTAGGGCTCCCCAATACTTTACCTGAATAGGAGTTAGGATTAGGGGGACCCTTGGGGATATAGACCCTCTCAATAAGGTCCCTTTAAAGAGAGCCACAAGTAGGGTTAAGAAGGGTCCCCCTCGAGGGGTCTCCCTGGTACGTACCACCTAGGACTGAACGCCATGAGGATCATAATGTTCCAGTGTTATAAGAATTCAGTGCGGAGGTCTTGCGATTGCAGGCTGGAGGCTTTGTGTTCATGGTTGGGGTCGAGCGTTACGGTGAGGCGATTAGCGTTGAGGATTTCTGGTTGGTGGTTTATAAGGCTCTCTGTTTCTCGGGCTTGCTGCCTGTTGCGCTGAGATGGTTGCGTTGGCAATCTTCACGTGTAGGGGTAGGGAGGTCGATCCAGTCCCGCCACTTCCAGGCAAGATCTGTGCAACACAGTGGCCTCAACAACCGAATCGCAATGATGCGAATAGAACTGTCTACAACAGGAACATACTAGAGCAATAATTTTCCGAACCCGATACACCCTAAACCCAAAGCCCCAAAACCATAATCCCTAAGCCTAAACTCAAAGCCCAGCACCTACGACTAAGGACCCTTATAAAAACCTGCGACATCCTAACCAGGCATCCTGCGCTCCCCGTAAGAAGAGGCTTCCACAAGACTTATCCGATCTTTTCCCTACCTGCAACCGAAAAGGCCTAGCTTTTAAGGAACTATGTATAGAAGCCATGGTAGGAAATCCTAAAAAAGGTAGGTCTTTCCGGCTACAGGTGAATGAACCGATGATCCCACACTAACCTTGCCATGCAAAGGCGTTCCAACATGTCGCAGGCCCTGCAGGCCCAGCGATCCGAACAATGAGGAATAAACTACCGCATGCACGTATTATGTACGTCTATGTATACACACATATATATATATACACACACATATATGTACGTTCATATGGGTGTATTTGTGTGTATGTATGTATGTATGTATGTATGTATGTCTGTATGTATGTATGTATGTATGTAGGTAGTAGGTAGGTAGGTAGGTAGGTAGGTAGGTAGGTAGGTAGGTAGGTAGGTAGGTACCGACAACACCGTATGTATGTGTATTAATTACTTTTACTTACAATGCAACACACACACACACGCACACACACACATATATTTTCTTAGGCACGTACTCATACTCGTGTCATGTAGCACTGTTGTGGGTCTCTACTCACTTCCGGATCCTTGCGAGAATCAGGGTCCTTCTGCCCAGGGTCTACACTAGGGTGACTCAGTTTCTCACACTCCACCACAGAGCTTCACCCAAAAACTCTTCCTTGGACCCTAAGCCGTGTACCACGAAGCCCTAAACCACCCGCAGTATCTGAAACTCCTATTCGGACCCTCTGAACCCTGATCTCTACAACCCCGTAGTTTCGAAACTCCTATTTGGGCCCTATAAACCCTAAAACCCTAAACCCCACAGCCCCCTCCTCGAAACTCCTACTTCAACCCTCCCGCAAAACCAAGGGCGGCCGAGAGACAGGTCTGCTCGCTTCCTACGGAGCGGCTCTGAGGGTTTAGGGTTTAGTGGCTTAGGGGTTTAGGGTTTAGGGGCTTTAGGGCTCTAGGGGTTTAGGGGTTTGGGGTTTCGGGGCTTTAGGGTTTAGGGTTTAGGGGTTTAGGGGTTTAGTGGGTTTTGGGGTTTAGGGCTTAGGGTTTTTAGGTTTTAGGGGTTTAGGGTTTAGGGGTTTAGGAGTTTAGGGTTTATAGGGTTCAGGGTTTGGGGGTTCGGGGGATTAGGGTTTAGGGGTTTAGGGTTTAGGGGTTAAGGGTTTATAGGGTTTAGGGGCTTAGGCGTCAGGAGATTAGGGTACTCGTCTGTACAGGTTGAAGCCTTATATATCTGTTCATCGTTCGGGGCTCAGGGCTCGGTTTTGGCCTCAGGATTTAGGAAATAACACTCCCTAATATTCCATGTACCCAAATAGTACATACTTTGGCCCCAAAGTACCTATATAGGCACTACTTTAGGAACGAGGTATCTATGATTTGGGGTACATGGACCCTTAGGGACTGGCAGTAGCAGTATTAAAGCCAGCCATTGCTACACAGGGCTTGGACTCCTGGGCAGAAACCCATGATGTCCGAAGTAAAACCAAGATGAGCACTGAGAACTGTCGGCCCGACTGGACCCGTCAGCTGAATGCCCGAAGCTGATTCCATGAAGGCTATACCTCTAAACCCTAAGCCTTAAAGCCCTAAACCTGAACCCTAAACCCCAAACCCTCAAGAAGATATGTTCTCGGCCTGGAAACCTGGAAAGAAAACTTCTTCTCGTCGAAGGTGATCTCCACTGGGAAGCTGACCTTGCAACAAAAGCTGATGTAAGATTGCACGATGCTTCCGGATCTGCGCCGGCTAGCTCAACAGTGGTAGTGATGTTGCGGTTGTTGTGTTGATGGTGCCCGTGGTGGACATGGTGGTGACCAAGCGGTGGCAGTGATGGTGCTGCTGTTGCGTTGGCGGTCGATTGTTGGGAAGCAAGCCGCTGCAATATGGTGCAACTATATTGTCGTCATGTAACGGGGGCAAGACCTCCTGTCAAATTCGGAAATCCTAAATCAACATCGCAAGAAGAAGGGCAGACCCCTCATAGGAGTTGCCTTATTCTGGTGTAATGTGGTCAACAGTCTACGGCTTAGGCCACTTTCGGAGGCAGCTCTCACGATCATACTTTCTCCAATGATCAACAACACACTCTGGCTCGCTGAGGCCACTGGCCAGGGCATCTGTGTCGCCTGGCGAAGAGAGACGTGAAGTTGATTAACACCTACGAGGGCTACGGACCGCAGTCACAGTCTCCCAAACTCTATTCTGTACCCTAACCTAGGGGTCCATGTGCCAACAGAGTATAGAAGGTATATACATTGGCCTGGAAGTAGTCCCTATATAGGTACGTTGACACCGAAGTATGTACTACACAAGTACATGGACACTTAAACTAGCTTAAGCCCACGACCACTAAAGCCCCCGCCCCTTAATAATCTTGCTGAAACCGACGACATGGCTGCTAAACCCTAAATCCTAAACTCTAAATCTTAAATCCTAAACCCTAAATCCTAAACTCTAAATCCTAAACCCTAAACCTTAAATCCTAAACTCTAAACCCACGACATGGCTGCAGGAAGTGTGAAGAAATCTGGACAAAACCGAGAAGCCCTAAACCTGCCCAGCAACCACTGGTCCGAAGACCATCCGTAGAACTGGGTCCGTTTAGGGTTTAGGGCTCTATTGAAAAATGAGTTTCCTACATAACCAATTTTTTTAAGAAGGAACCTGAAAGGTAACCCCGAAAAGGAACTACATTGGAGACTCAAGGTTTCATCCTTACTGGATTTTTACTATAGCAAAAATGCAAAAGATTGTAGCCAACAAGGATCCACTTAAGCTATCCCGAATCGGCCTATGTACCCAAATAGTATATACATAGGCCCCAAAGTACCTATATAGGGACTACTTTAGGGCCAAAGTATATACTATTTAGGTACCTGGACCCTTGGGGATCCGGAATCGGCCTATGTACCCATGTAGTATACCGTTGGACCCTACAAGTACGCCTGCAGGAGCCCTGTTACAGGTCAAACACGGGCAATGTGTGAACCCGAAGCAGTACTGCTGCTGGCCACAACCTGTCGGTTAGCTTACCTGTATCCCCAAAACCCTACGAAATAGAAGGTTATGACCCCTGCATTATAGGGTTTAAACCTTAAAGACGCTAGGTTTTGGGATACCCAGGTAGACTTAAAGCGATTTGAGATTCCACACTTGTTTCTCAGAGGGCGCATGGTGCTGGGGTCGAGGATTCAGGTTTACGAAACTTGTGGTGGTGATGAGGTTCAGGGCTTTGGGATAAGGCAGCCCGGGCAGTCGAAGAGGAGACTTCTTGGGCAGCCATCTTCCTAAAACCTTAAACTAGGAGGTAGGATAGGGGGGACCCTTGGGATATAGACCCTCTCAATGAGGTCCGCTTTTTAAGAGAGCCGGTTAAGAAGGGTCCCCTTCAAGGGGTCTCCCTAATACTACCTAGGATAAACCCCTAAACCCGAAACTCCAAAGGTGAGAACTCAGGAGCCGAGCGTAGGTTCGAAATTCCACTACCGTCAACAAACGAGAAAGGGCGTAATACTCCGCTTCCCACGGTTCTTGGCTTTGGCGTTGGCAGGTAACGGTTTAGGGTTTAGGGTTTAGGGTAATGTGGACCCCTGATTAAGGCATCCTGATGTCAGGGCGCTTAGTATGTTAGGAAGATTACTAATCCTTTCAAGCCCAAAGCCCGATGAATGCACAACACAATGCCGGCAAGCCTCCCGAACACATAAACCTTGAACCCTTCGGTAGAGGTTCCAGGTTCAGGGCTTAGGGCCTAAAGTCTCAAAACCTTGTAGCTAGGTTCCCCAGTCGCCCCTTAATAATAAGGACACCCTTATTCCTAGTATTCGGCCTTAATAAGGAGACGCCCCAAATAAAAAGGGCAAAAGGGTACTACTGGGGAACCTAGATAGGGTTTATGGCTCTAAATCCTGACCTCTAGCTAGAGTTGTCACCAACCAATATAATGTAAGACACGTGTAAACGTAAGCAAGTAAGCCCTAGTCCCCAAACCCTAAAGCCTGCAACCTAAACCATTTTGATCCAAACCCTGCAGGCAGGACTCTTGCCCAAGAGAACGAGCTGTCCCTTCTGCATAGACGCGATCGCGTCCTCGATCCAATCACACCATGTACTGCGTGTCATGCAGAGCTGACTTTGCTTAGGGCTTTTGTTTTAGAGCTTCCAGGCTTAAGGATTTTGTTTGGTTAGGGGTTTTAGAGATTTTGGGGTTTTACGGTCCAAGCCTCCGGCAAAAGCGGCCATATCGGCATTTGCCAATTCGGGCCGAGACACCGAGCAAAGTTCGCATCTTTCCAAAATGGCAACGCAAACAAGCCTCGTAGGGCGGGGCCTGACAATGCTTGCAGCGCGCCAGCCCGCCAAGAGGCCCGGGGAAGACAGAAGACATATAATGTGCAGATATGTGCAGGACCCGAAGCCAGCAAGGGATATACCCAGAGGCTGAACTGCACAGATCAGGTGCCCCTGTGGGTCGGGCCGTGTGACTCTCAAATTGCTCCGCCATGGTGGTGCTCAGGAAATGGCCCAAATGATGTCTCGCATGGCTTCCTTCGAAACTCGCGAACGTCTGCCAGATCAGTTGGCAGAAAGCTCCCCTCGCATGTCCATACCGGCTGCTAGCAACATCGGCCTGAGTCCCTAAAACCTAAACCCTAAATCCTAAACCCCAAATCCTAAACCCTAAATCCTAAACCCTAAACCGCCAGCAAACTCTCTTCGGCACCCAACTTCAAGAGCTAGTTGCTGCTCGCGCCCAGGGGCTTAGCCTTAGGAACCGGGGGGGGGGGGGTAAGAAAAGAGCTTGGGAGTTCGTGGAAGCCTCTAGGGTTAAAAGAGATTATAGGTCTCAGGCTTAGGGTTTCTGATTTAGGGTTTAGGGGACTCAGGTGTTTTATGGGGGTTTAGGGTTTAGGGTTTTAGGGTTTAGGGTTTACGGGGCCGCAAGGTGTAGAGCTCAGGACTCAAATCTTGGTTGGAGCTCAGAGTGTGAGATGGGGCTCGCAACAGCACAGATATCTACCAAGAGATTCCAATACCCCTTCAATAAGGAGTATATCATATCCTAAATCATAATATTCAGGCCCTTATGATTTTAGGTATAGCCCGATATTCCTGAATTAAGGGGTATTGGGTTCACTGGGTACGATCGAAGAGTCTCTGAAAAATCGACTGCGGAAAGTGGTCATCTGAAGAGATGTCCGCATGGGACGTAGTCCGTATCAGATTGTCACAACTGGACAACAGCCCGAAGCCGACAACCGTTCGCCAAAGCAAGAAAGAAGAAACACAAACATTAAAAAAACAATCCCAAACTCAGAAGCTACCCTGAAACAATAGTTATCAATCCGAACTGAAACTCTAAAAACCGTGAACCCCAAACAACCCCTAAACCCTAACCCCTAAACCCTAAACTCAAAACCCTAAACCCCTAAACCCAAAACCCCAAAACCCCTAAACCCCTGGACCCTAAACCCCAAAGCCCCTGAACCCACGTCCTGCGTGCGGGCTTTGACCATGGAGAAGGCTCGGTACACCGCGGCGTAGAAGACAACCTCCACGACACGTCAGGCAAGGTTTAGGGTTTCCCAGAGACTCACATATCCCTTAATTATGGAATATACCTTAAATTATAATAGGAACCCTATATATATATATATATGATTTTAAGGTATACTCCTTCATTAAGGGATATTGGAGTCTCTGGATTAGGGTATTATAGGGTTTATGGCAAGATGGTTTAGGAGTGGGGTTTACGCTTAGGGCGGGGCTTGCTCCAAGGGGAGACGAGGATTCAGGACCTAGGGTTGGCCTGATGAGACCCTGCAATCCTGATGAAACCCACTGTCAATCCTTTGAACGACCGTGATAAAACTCCGCTAAGCGCATAAAAGGGCCTGATGAAATCCTGAACCTTTGTCATTCCGCGGCCGATAACTGCAATGAAGGGTTTTAGAAGTTTCGAAGAACTCAATAGAAGCTGTAAGCGTTCTACCATCGTAAGGGCTGTGTTGTCGTTTGATTAAGGGCTCTGTTGTCGTTTGATATAGGCTGTAAGGTGTTATAATTGGGGCCTCATACTACGCTTCATAAGGGTGCTATAAGGGTGTGCAGGCTGACCCAAGACATATCCCACCGCCCTGCCCCCACCCCAGCCAACCCAGGGGCTCTCCACCTGTAACCCCTAAGACATGCCCTGAACCATCTGCGGCTGTGCGGCATCCATCACTGCTGTGCTCGGTGCGATGGCCTTGCTGGCGATCAGCCTGGATCAAAACGCTAAACCCTAAACCGGGAGCATCCAGGCCCTAGAGCTGCTGAAAGTGGTGCTGCTGCTGATGATGATGATGGGTGACGATGACAGTGGTAGCAGCATGGCGATGGAGCGTAGTGCTGATAGTGAGTTCAAGATGATGATGATTGTGCGATGACAGAAGGGCTCGATTAACTCTGATAGTCGCGAAGGTGAGGATGACAAGAACTGTGAACCATGATTCAGGTGATTCGAAAGGGGCGGGTGGTGATGATGACGGCGGCAGCGATGACAACCTCCATATTACTGTGATATTGACGATGATCATGGTGCTGATGATGACGGTGGTGATGACGAAGATGATTCGGAGCGTGATGAAAACGGGAGGAGGAGGAGAAGGAGGAGGAGCGGGTGATGGTGGTGATGGTGATACAGAAAAAGTTGAGGAGGATTTTCTTGCAAAGGACGGTGACCGTGATTTTGCTGATGCTGGAAAGCACAAGGACGATGCTCATGATGATGACGATGGTGATGATTTTTGTGATCGCTCGGACGATGGCTATAGTGACGACGGCGATGATGCTCACGAATGCATTGTGCTTGTCGAGTGCTTTGTAGGCTAGGTTAAGCGGCATGTCTCTTCGCCAGCTTTGATGACTTGGGCGTATTCTGGCATTCACGCGATGTCTTTGGGAGACTCATTGCTGGGCAGGCGTGGGATCACCAGGTAGCAGTGATGCTGCTAGGCTTCCGGCCCATCCAGCCACATGGTGTCAATGGTGTTCTCCTTGTGACTGGTGTTGCATTTATCTAGGTTCGGGGCTTAACTTGCTCGGCCGATGGCCTCGGGTTCTGGACTGTTTGTCAAAATCACCGACTTCCCTGACACTCGCGAAGCAGAAATCGATTTCGTATCCTGGCAATGAGGCGGGCCGTGAAAGGCTTGAGGCTTCACTAAAATTCCCCTCGCCTCTTCCCAACACCCTAAACCGTAAACCCCAGACCCTATA
>CAJNJA010096574.1:0-19213 GCA_905231915.1 Symbiodinium necroappetens
CCCTCCCTCCCTCAACGCCGCCGCCGTCCTGAGTCACAGCGAACCCCTCATGCGGCACCGACAGCTTTCTGAAATTCCCAAACGTGTTCTCCGTCACCTCCAAACTTCCAACATTTCTACAGTTTTTGTTTCGCTTTATGTGGCTGAGGGCTTGGCAAAGTGGAAATTCTCTTTTACGGAACTTTGCGAATTGGAAGTTCCCAAACCAGATCTTTCACAAGTTGACAAGGAAGATCCTGTAGAGCGAGAAGCTGGATCCGAGACGTGGGCCACAAGATCAGATTGTGCAAGTAGCGAGGTTGAGAGGAAGTTGAGAATCGTGCAAGCTGACATTCAAAGATACAGCGTACCTTGGTTTCAAGAGTTGTTTGGCAGAGCCTAGTTGCAATTCGGTAGGGCATGGAATGAACACCCAAATTCTATATAAGCCTGCCTGATAAGTTGGCTGGCTCAAGTCTGGCTCAAGCTCAAGCTCAAGGTCCGAGGATAGGAGGGTTTGGTTGGCGCGGGCATCCACGGCTGCTGGGGCTCCTCAAGGGTTACCTGATTCGGTGCGGGGTCGTCCAGCTGGCGGATCGTGTACTCCCAGGGGTTCCCGAATCAGCTGTGCGCGAGCTCTAGTTCCCCGCAAACCTCGATTACCAGATCCGGGGCTTCCTGAACGATCATGACTCAGCGAGGGAACAAACAGCCCATCTTTCTTGGTGGTGCCTCGGCCGTGCCGGTGCCGGTGGGGGACGGGGATCTCGAGAGTGATGCCGATGTGCTTTCGCCAGGTCGCAAGCGCCAAGGGAGTGAAGGGAATGAGGGCACTGCGCCGCAGAAAAAGGAGAAGGTGGCGGTGGAAACGGTGACACTTGACGTGGCCAAGATCCGAGGCCTCTTGGTCGAGCAGAGCCGGGAGCTGCTTGCCGCCCAGCAGGGGCAATTGGACAAAGCCATGAAAGACATGGAGGCCCGTGTGGACAAGAGGGTTTCCCAGGTCGAGGGGCAGGTGGCTGCTCTTGCGGGGCAGAATGTAGCATTGGAGACCAAAGTCACGGAGCTTGAGTCCGCACTACAAGAACTAGCAGGGGTCGTCAAGAGTGACCGGGAGAGTGGTGGACGGCCCTCTGGTGACGGTGTAGGGGCTGACCGCCGGAGGTCTACGCCTTGCTGCCGATTGCCACTAGGGGGAATGAGTCTGAAGAGGACAAGCGAGCCCGCATGTTCAGATTTGTGTCCGCGTTCGCTTCCAATGAGCTTCTTAGTGGTGCAGGGACCAGGTTGTGGTGCAGCTGTTCGAAGACTCCCGAAGAACGTGCTGTTGCTGCTCATGCTGCCTTGGTGAAGCGTGTGGTGAGCTCCTTCGATCCGGGGTTGGTTCAGGACTCCCTTGACTTTGAGTAGAAGACAGGGACAGTTTGGGGACCGGATGGCATGCTTTGCTCGGCTAATCTTCCTGTTCCACCTAAGCACGATCACAAGGGGATTGATGTGTCGGGTGAGTCGCCTTTCAAGCGGTGGATCGACATCGGTCTCCTGAGCAAGCTAGTGGGCAAATCGGTGAAGCAGGTTCGGGAGGCGGTGGAGCAGTGCTGCCGCTGAACAGGGAGTTCCCACCTTGAGCCGGCTGACCAGCTGGCCTGGTTGCAGGAGCTGGCTGGTCTGCCAGTCGAAAGAATTGGGGGCATAAGCAAGAAGCGATGTGTCCCTTTGCAGCGGCGATTGATGCGACTGAGGAGTCGGCTGTGATGTCTCCCCGTCGTTCACATGATGCTTCCCGGTCAAACCGTGATGGTTGTACAGAAGAGTCAGGGTCGACCGAGGCGGCAGAAGTTTCCAAGGGTGACCTACATCTCAGCCTCTTTGGATGGAATGTTGGTGGATGTGATATTTCAGATCTTGCTGCGGCAGTTCGGCTGGCCACCTCGCGACCCCTGGCTCAGGATGCTCTCCTTGCACTTCAGGAGCTCCCCCGTGCCGGGGCTGGCTGGGCGACAGAAAAGCAAGGGTTGCTGCAGATTGTCTCGCACAGGGCAGAAGGGGCATGGCGAGGGGCGGGGGTTGCTTTCCACACTGAGGTTTGGACGGTGATGAGAAGGGTGGCTGCGGGCAGGGGGGTTTTGGATTCAGCTGAAACACCTGAAGGCAGGATGCATGGTCTGGGTTGGGTCGGTGCACCTGACCCCCGGGCCCCACACATTCACAATCAGAGCAAGAGATGTCGGAATTCATGAAGCTCTCGCCCAAAGCGTCCACTCCTGCAGCGTGCCAGTGCGATGCCAATGCTGCGATCAGATGGTGTGTGCAAGAAGGGAATGTGATGCCCCTGTGGAATGGATGGCAAAGCAAACGAGGTGCTCTCACAACTAGGAAGTGACCATTTCAGGATGGTGCCACCTGATGAGAACCAGCTCACCTTGCCCACAAGCAGACCTAGACAGGCTGGTAGGAAGGGCCACGTCATCGACTACATGTCAGTTCGTGGGATTGCCAGTGCACGGCTTCGAATACATGTCGACTCGCACTTGGTTTTGGGGACCGACCACGAGCTGCTCTAAGGGTTGTGCGTACTTCGGAAGGGCTCGCCTTCTCGACGATTCTCTACCAAGCCGAGGGTGTGGACAGGTGGGATTGACAGGGTTGATGGCCTTGACCAACCAACGCTCGTCGATCTGGCTAAGAGGTGTACCAGGGTAGCCCGTGGGTGTGCTTACCAAGACCCCCCTGAAGTCAGGGAAGCAGTCCGCCAGGCCAAACTCCTGCGCTCCAAGGAGTCCTGGTGCCGGGTTCGAGGGCTTCGTAAGCAAGCCAGAAAACAGTGGGAAGCGGAGCGTTTCCCGGGGGTGCTGACCACCTCTTGGAGTTTATGACGAGGAGTTTGGTGACCCACGACATCCCTAGGGAGTGGAATGTCCCCCTCATGATCATCCTTGCAAAGGTGGCTTCCCCACTTGAGGCTAAGCACCTGAGACCCATATCCATGGGTAGCGCTGCATGCAAGCTCTTTTCGCGCATGCTCCTTAATCGTACTTTGCCTTATACGTGGTGGCGAGAACGCGCAGTCAATGCGCTGGGGTTGGTAGGCAGAGCTCCGATTACTTGTACTCGGTCTGGAGGGTTCTTATGCAGGCGGCGGAGAGGTTCCGATGGGGTTCCCGAGGTATTTCAGGGCATGCCGCACGAAGACGTGCTTTTCATGGATGATTGCATCCTCTGGTCGCATGGAGTCCAGGGCCTTGAGCAACGTGTCCGGCAGCTCATGGTAGTGCTGTCCGAAAACGGCTGCGGCTGAACGGCTCCTTTGTTCGCCCTTCTAGACAGGACCCCAGAGTTTCATGATTTCGGGCGAAAGGGTTCAGGCCTGCACCGAGATTGAGGTGATGGGATTGCCGATGCGGGTAGGGATGACCACGTCGGAGCTGATTGCACCTCTGCTCGCCAGAGCACGTTCCAAATTCTGGTCCTTGCACCACATCTTCCGCTCCAAAACCTCTCTTCGAGGACGGCTCCGTACCTTAGCGACGGTGGTTGGGAACTCTGCATTGTGGCCGCTGGCAGCTTTCCCACCAGATCGGCCAGCGATGGGATTGCTAAACACCATGCAGTTGCAATTTACCATCTAGGAATCTAGGCAATGCGAGTGGCCGAACGCTCAGATGAGGGTTGGGATGCGTTCAGGCTCCGTGCCTTTAGGGGGGCACGTGCAGCTTTGCATGCCAGTGGCACGGAGAGATGGTCGACCGTGTGGTTGCGACGGTGGTGGCTCTATGCCGGGCATCGGTCACGTTGCCTCCTGCGGGACTGCCCCCCGTTGAGTGCACACCTCGAGGCCTTTCGCACGTTGGATTGGTGGCAACAGCAGCAGAGGGATCTCCACGGTCTTCGTCACCCCAGACATTTCCCCAGACTCGCTAACCTTGAACGTGACATGCGCAAGGCGGCCAAGGGGGACTGGAGGGTGAGTGCTCAACACAGGGAGGGGTGGAAACGACTGGAGCAAGGGTGGGTGGATGCTATGGATTTGCCCTGGGCAAGTGGGAGGCAAACACGACTCCAAGATTGGCAGTGAAGAGAGGGCAGTGATTGAGGTGAGATGAGGTCGCTAATTCGAGGGTGTAGCAATTCGAGGCTTTTGGCTTTGCTGCTTCTGCGAATGAAGGTCCGCCTGATTGCAGCTGTGGCTCAGCTCTGCTTTGAAGCTGCATGTTCCTTCAGTGTGGCTTGTGCTGCCTCTTTCTTAGGTTTTGCACTTGAAACTTCGCAGTGCCTACATGTTTCATAATATGTTTGGATGGACTGCTGGTCTGTCCGCTGGCGCTTTCCTAGCACTGCATGCCGTCCGGATTGGTGCAGCTCTATGTGGAGATACTGAGCCAGATGGAGCATGCCGAGGTCGGCGGGGCGAGTTCCCCCCGGGCGCCTCCGACTACAGGAACGTGAACGAGATGGACGAGCTGCAATATGCCAAGGGAGGAGCACGAAGGTCTGATGACTGTGGCGAGGGACTGACATGGATCGACGAACGAAGGGGCGGGCACATCCGCCGCCAGCTCTGTTCCAAGGGGTGACTTGACGCTGGCGGACTACTTTTGGGATGATCCACTTTGGAGCCGGTCGCCACATGCCGGGTTCCTTGGGCTCGATTCCCGGCATTGTGACCAAGCTCGGCGGCCCGTGATCCCCCGGGACATCCCCATGACCAAGACCATCTTCGGTGTCTGCTACAAGCAACATGGGACGAGAGTGGACATCTGGGACGGTATGGACCTTGCACGTGCTCCGGAGGGGTAGATGGTTCGCTTTGGGTCGGCGATGCACATACCGAATGCGCCGGACCTGATTCTCTTCACCGTGACGAAGCTCGGCGCATCGTGCTCCCCCGGGACCCCTCCGCGGCCGAGCCTGCCCTCGGTGTCTACTACGTGCAACGTGGGACAAGAGTGGAATGCGAGATGTGGGCAGGTTGCTGAAGGGTGTGTGCAGCTGCACGTGGAGGCCTGGACAACCCTGGGACTGTCAGGGACTACCAAAGCAGCATGGGCTGCCGCGGGATGAGAGTGGAGAGGGCATGGATGTTGGTTTGCAGAGGATGGTGGAGGACGGGGCCATCCCTGACAGGCAAGTTTTTCCCCGACGACATGGCATACCGCTATGTGACCTGGAGGAAGGCTGAAGCTGATTTCAGGCAGCTGGTTGACCAGGGTGAGGGGAGGAGGGCCAGGCGCGAACTGGCACAGAAAATGAGGTGCGGGGCTTCCCTGCACGCTTTCAGGCTTATGGAGACGGCGATGAGCTCGTGGCTGAACAACGAAGCGACGCTCCCCCTCGAAGCTCATCGCTATCCGGTCAACTTACAGGAGTGGGTTGCCAGGGTGCATGCTATGCTTTGCCAGCATGCACAAGGCCCGAGCCAGGGTCAGCGGTACCGTGGCGGAGCTGGGCCAGTGGAGCCACATCCAGCAGGGGTCTTCGGGGTTATGCATGCCGCACGTGTCTGGAGAGACGGCACGTGGTCGAGCACGGAGGATCTGATGACCGTTTTGATCTCCTTCCACCGAGCAGGACGAGAGAGCGATGGCGGGGCCCCTGGAAACCCAGAAGATGAGGAGGCCTCGAACGAGACAGACCTCTTCCAATCACCTGGCCCTGGTTCGCAGCTGGGAAGAGCTCATGGAGCTTTTCTGAATTGGTTCGAACAGGAGCGGCAGGTTGGCGTGGCAGTGGGGATGGTTCGGAGATTTGTTGGAGCACGGGATGAGGATGCCTATGTGGCTTGGAGTGGACCTGCTATCAATGCCCTTGCGGCAGGGATTCCCCAAGCCATGGCATCGAGTACTCCCACCCGCAGGATTTCTACGTGTGGGCTACGGAGGTTGAGGCACTCTCTATGATGCCTTCGCAAGGGACCGAGGTTGCGAGAGACCGGGGGCTGATGCGACTACCAATACAGGGGAGCTGGATGCCGAGGAAGTTGCCTTCATGGAAACTTGGTGGGGAGAGACAGAGGAGGAGTGACCGGTCAAGGCGCAGGCGAGGGGAGAGAGCATCGGGCTCAGGGAGGGTGCAGCTCCGCCGGCCCGTCGTGGAAGAAACGGAAGCGAGGCCCTCCGAGCAGCTCCATGGCGGTCGACACCGACCGAGCTGCGCCGGGTCCCGCCACCCATGAGGCCAGCCATGCGGTGGCCGCAACGAATGGAAGCACTACTGGCTTCGTTCCGGCGGCGCCCAGGGACAACGATGACTGCGTGGACATTTGGTGATACCTTCTTGGTATTGACACGGTCACGTAGACCGACCGTTCTTGCCACCCCACCGAGCGGAGCTCATCCGACGTGTTGTTGGGGGCTACACGGCCACGGAACAAGGCCTCATGACCTTGGGGTTGCTCACAACCCTGCGAGCGATGCTATCGGAGTTGGGCAACCTCTTACACATGGCCAGCTTCGTCGAGGTGCCGATCGAGGAAGGGGAACCGGAGCCAGAGAGGCTGAGGCTGAGAGTGATGAGACAATGTGGCTCCAGTCAGGGCTGACTACGTCAAGCGGGGAGGCCATTTCCCTGGTTCAGCAGGATGTGAACCTGATCTCCAGCTTGGTCTTGAGGTTCCAGGACGCGCTAACAGGTGGAGACCTTGGCCTATCTCGACTAAGAGCTGCACTCTTTCGGGGACGGCTCCATCAGCTCCGCCTGGGCGACAATGTGGATGGGGCTGTTATTGACCAGTTCGAGGCGGTTCGGGGCGGTGTGTGTTGTGGCACAGAGGAGGCGGGGACCGCGGCAGCAGCGATGGGGTACCATGCGCTGGAGCCGCAAGTGGCCGAATGGACATGGCACTGGTGGCGGCTGATTGAGCCCACCTTGCTCCTTCAGCCAGATGACCCGCCGAGGCCTGCGGACCCCATGGAGGTCGGCAGCTCGCTTGACACGGGACATGCTGGCGGACCCTCGGAGGCACAGGAACTGGAGCAGCTGGCAGACGATCAAGAAGAGACGCGCCGGGACGATGAGGCAATGGCGAGGCAACAAGCTCTCTACGAAGACGAGGAGGACCGGTACTACCGTGGTGTGGAGGAGACAGTGCACCAGGAGCTCGAACTTCGTGCTGCACAGGAGGCTCGATCGTGGCATGACTGGGCGCTGTACGATGAAATCTACCATGCCTCCCAGAGGGGCAGGAAGAGGCCATGCCTTGAAGTCACGGTTCGGCCTGGGTCTGGAGGTCGGGGATGGCCCTCAACGTCGCTGGAAGATCCTCTTCGCGCCGACCCAAGGCGATCAGCTGACCCTTTGCCTCGGCTACATGGAGGAGATGGAAGAGGTGCCGAGAGAGGCCAGCACAGTGCCAGCTAGCTGGTTCACAGGCTGGGATCGCTCGTGGTGGAGCGTCTCCCACATTGGAATGTGCCAATGGTTCCGGTGATCGAGATGTGCTGGTGCCCCCTTGTCTGGGAGCCTCCGGCTGCCACATTCCTGGACACACTCCTTTCCACATGCCGATCCTGGAGAACGAGTGAAGATGGCTCATATGAAGATGTTGACCCATGTCTTTCAGAGACTGTGCTCGGATGTTTTTGTGCCTGGAGTTGCGAAGCTTCGCCCAGGGGCACCAACTAGCCTGCCTAAACTAGGCTCTCCCGACTGCTAGGACGGAAAAGGGCTCTCTCTCTCTCGCTCTCTCTCTCTCTCTCTCAAAAAAAAAATTGGCTGGCTTCTTTCTTCAGGTGACCGCGAGGATGTGAGCCAAATTGAGGCACAGTCGTAGTTGCTGCATCGCACCTCAAAGTCAAGTAGGCTCAGCAGGAAGCTCCCGTTGCAAAATGTACTCCAGTTGGCGATTAAAGGTTGCGGCTTTGCGTTTGCAACATGCATTCGCTGTCGAAGTTTGGCTTGCAGCCCACCATACTGAGAAGGTAGTCAGCAGCCTTGGCTGAGAGCTGCCAGAGGCTGCTTCTTTCAGCAAAGTCTGCTCCTGCATTTTTGTGGCGCCATGCGGCGCCATGTACAGTTTGGCATGGTAGCAATACCCCGAAAAAGAGAGAGAGAGAGAGAGAGTGAGTGCTCTTCGAGCAGTGCAGCATGTGGCACTAGAGGTATCACTGTGACAACGAAATGAGACCGCAAGGACTCTCTAGAGCACACTGTCCGCAGTGCACGAGCAACAGTGCTCATGTCGCTGAACCTTCGCTATTCGTGACGGCGCAGCTCAGAGAAGGTTATCGCTGCGTTTCCGTTTGCTGCATGTCTTCCTTCCTTGTCCTGTTGTAACTTGAACGAGGACCGTGTGTTTGTTCAGGCTGTTGCCTTGACTGGGAGCATTGGAAATCAGGGGGATTGTTGTAGTCCAAGTCGTAGTCTTCAGGAAAACAGGATTTAGACTATCGGCATGATGGAGTGTTAAGAAGCCCCAGGACAGAGGTCTCGGTAGCTGCACTTGCTGGCTTCCTGCTTAGAAGAGGTGATGGACATTTTTATTGGCATAGTTCGAGGGCATTTCCGACCCACGGCGTTTCCATGCCGGCATGACATTGAATCGTGAGAGTTGCGGAAGCAATTTGCAGACCTGCAACGGACGTCACATTTCATTTTGGCTCGACAGCTTGGTGGGCAAGGCTTCGGCAGTCCCGCGTATGAGGGAGAGCAAAACATTGAGTTCCGTGCTTGCCAAAAGCCATGTCTAGCTGAGCAGTTCTCGAGGGTTGCTGCACTCTCGTCGGTGCCAATATTCCCAGTGTTTCAGATCAGATGTGCTACGTTCTCAGAGTGGCCCACCATCGCTTTCAGCAATCTCATTTCGGCTGTTCGGTTACTTGCTGTTTTTTGATTGGGGTCACTGTAACGAATCCCGATGAAAACTGTCAGTATGGAGCACAGGCTGGGCCCCCCTGAGACACTCCAAACCTCAGGGAGTATTTTGTAGATGACAACTAAGATGAACCTGTGACGGCAGTTGCCCGGCACATCCATGTTCGTGCACATCCCCTGCACGATGATTGTAAACGCTTCCCGCTGCCTCGGCCTGTGCCATCACATCGTAGCTGTTTGGAACCGTGCCTTAAGGAGAACTGTCCGAAGTTAGACCAACTTTTAAACCCCATGAGGCAACATCGCCGACAAGACAGGGGACGGGTGACGACGATTTAGTCCGCGGTATGACATGTCCAGTAAAGATAGACAGCGGCTCGGGTTTGTCAGGTCTGGGTCGAGAGAAGTTTCGGTCTGGACGTCAGAAGCTTCGGTGCAATGATATGTTGGGGCACGAGCGCAGACGTCCTACCAGTAGAGGCAAGGCAATGTCTTTGAAGATTGCGTGGGCTAAGTACCTTCCTTTGACACGCTATCAGGCGGCGTTCACTTCGCCAACAGTCAGCCATTGCTGAGGCTCCGGGCTTTGTGTCGTCACTCTTCTCTTCCTTGGGCTTCCTGTTCACTCACGCTTTGTCCAGTTAGCTTGGAGTCACTCACATCGTTAGCGCGACCAAGGTGTGATACCGACAGTTTTTGCTGTCATGCACCAAAGCATACCAAAGCAAGGGCCACTACGTATCCTGCTGGAACTTGCATGTACATTTTGAGTTCTTGCTTAATGTCTCTGTGAGAAAGTGCGAAGTGACTGCTTGCCCACGCTTTTTGGCGTAGTTTGATAATTTGCTATGGTAGGACTAGCTGGAAAAGATCTCAGGAAGTACCATCGGAAGCGCAGTTCTTGATAGCAATTCGGTCACGACATGTCTGCCGGCGAAATCTGCAAGTGTGCGCTTTTCCCTTGACAACCATTGAGCGCCATCTTTGGGCAGGTTTCATGGGTGTGATCGCAGAAGTCTTCTCAGCCTCGGCACCCCGCCGCAAGCAGCAAGCACTGTGTGCGCCACGGACGCCCCCTGTGCTTTGGAAGACCAGTTCGAGTACCATCAAGTCCGCATAGAGGAGTGGATCGTGCACTGGTGTGCAAAGTAGCTTCGGATCAAGATGTGCTGGACAAGTATCGGCAAGTACTCTCAACAGGATGATTGAAACGAAAATCTCTTTGGGATCCAGCGCTCCAGCCTCATCATATTTGTCACCGACAACCCATTGGGCCAAGTGCGACACACCGCTATCATGAGGGTGTGTGGACTCGGTGAGAGGTAGTTGATTGTGTTCCACGTCTTGTCGCCTCGAGGTTGGCCTTCAGCCACAATGCCCGAACTTCGAAGAGCAGCCGGCTTGGACGCAGTGTGAGCACTCAGCTCAGCAAAGCACAAACATTGTTTTGACTTCAGGTATCGTGATCCACGGCATGCGAAACGAATGCGTGGCAAGTCACGCTGATCGCGCGTGTGTGAGGTTGCGATGACAGACGTGTGGGTACAGTGTCGAAAATGTGTCTCGAAGCCATGAGGTAGGTGAATTCCTCACTTCACTGAGCAGATCGAAATCACGGTGGATGGGATGGCACTTTTCCCGTTTCTTGTTTCGCTTTACTCGAGCAGGAGTGTTCCGGGTAGGAATTCCCTCAAACTTAGACTATCCAAAAGCTTTCGCAACACGTGAACAACAAAATTCACAAGTCGAACATGGGAGGCTTCAGTGCGGGTTGACAGGCAATGTCCAGGCGACTAAACAGATCAGGGTGTAAACACCGTTACAGAGTGCTTCAGCCAAGCATCAAGGTCTCCCCAAACTGTATGAATACTACAGCAGTCCTGAACATCGTCAGCACCACCTGGCCATAAGGATCTTCACATGTAAGCGTGAGTGTCCACAGGAAGAATCATCACCACATACTAGCTGTCACATGAAGCATGCGTGTTCCATTGCTTACAGGTCCGTGTCCGTTGTTCTGGCATACGTGATGAGGCTTAAGCCCTGCTCGGATGAGACATACTAGCATGAACTGTGTGGATGCTTTCGGATCAACCGTCTGTTGGGATGCCAGGTTCGAGCAGCTGTCACTGAGGCCTCATAAGCCGATACTGGCGAGATTCATCCTTCTTTCCTCTCAGGTACGCTCAGGATCTTTTGCAGCACTGACAGTAACAAGTCTGAGGGGCAACGGAATGCCCACATGACGAAAGTGCTTTTGAAGAGGATCGCTGTGCACTGGTACGTCTGTCTTTACAACCGCGCATTTTGGTGCCAGCTTCCGAGGCCTCTCCCATGCAGCAACTGCAGACCTTCGATGAGGACATCGGACGCAGACAGAAAATGGCTTTTGCATGCTCCTGCGCCGTTCTTTAAGTGTCGCGGCCCCCACTGCCTTATGAGATTCTGTGAGTTTGGTGTAAGTTGCCTGGCTTATTGTGGTGTCCTTCACCAGCATGTCCCGAAGCTCCACGAGATCCCAGAACACTGCTCACGGCCATCTCTCATCAGGCGCAGGGGGCTGCTGAGTCAGGGAGTCTGCGCTCAAGCCCACATGAGGCACCGTCCTCTTCCAGAGATACTGGGAACGTTGACCAATGCGCGAGCTTGATTCCACCGGCTCCTAGCCATGTCTTCGACACAGAATTGTGTGCCCTTTCTGTTAGGGGCCTGGCTCCCAAACTGGTGGCTGTTGGAGACCACCTTCCGTTCACGCAACGCTGCAGCCCGGCGGGGGGATATTGGCGGGCAATCATATCAAAGCCGCAATGCCAGTTTGCATGCTGGTTGTCTTGTTTTAACGGGGAGGGCGTGCAATTTGTTTTGCGTGTCTATGCACACACAAGAGCACAAGCGCACAAGAATACATCATAGAGGTCACCAAGCCAAACTTCCGCAAGCCCTACATATAAATCCCTCGCCAAACCCTGTCGAAGGTTCCATGGGAAGCTGTTGTGTAGACCCTGCCTCCGAACAGCTTCCGCCAATCGTCTTTCTGCAACTCTCACGCGCACGTGCATATCGCGTGATTGCAAGATATGGCAAGTTGCGTTGCAGCCGTGTCACAGATTAGGAAGGAAAGTTTCATCGTCGGTCCACCAAGATCTATACATGAGGGATGTGTCATATGCCATGTGAGGACACGGTAGTGAGCGCAGTAGGTGGCTTGATCTTGGAGGGTTCTGTCTCTACCCAGCAAAGGGTCTTCGTGATCCAGCCATGGAGCCTGCCTCACCTGTCCCACCGGAGCCTTTCAAACAAGGCAAGGTCACAATTCTGGTGGCCTAGCAACTCCATCATGACAGTGTCTTCATGTTGTCAGTTGTGTGAGCCCATGCAGGCGCGCACAAGCGCACGTCCATCTGTGCAGCGCAGGAAGCAAATCAAGAGGCAGACGTTCTGCAACATTCTAAGTACTCGCACATGAGACGATGACCTTGTGTGCCCTCGCTTCCTGCCCTCAGAAGAGGTTCTCTTACGGGTCTTACGGGCCGGAGGACTTGACGAATCAGAAGACGAGCACGCCGCCAGGCCGGTTCTTAATTTGCACATTCACAAGAAGATAGAACCCTGTAGAAGTAGGAGGAGCGTGGTATGGAGAGAGAGAGAGAGAGAGACAGAGAGCTAGCTTTGCCGTCCCGAAGGAGCATGCAGGCCTTGTCGGAGCGGGATTTCGTCTTCCGCCTTCTGGTTTTGGCCAGCGGTGCCCTGATGGGGCGGCAAGTCTTTGGGATCACGTGTGTGGGGCTGTACACCAACGAGTTTCTTCTTGATAGGTCTTGCAAGCAGCGTCGCTGCTCAAAGCTGCGGTCGCTGCATGTATGGGCCAAGTTCGACCTCATTTGCATCGTATTGGCGTGGCTTGATCTACTACTGACCTACCTGATTGAGATTGAAGATGGAACCTATGCCTTTGCCGTGTTGCGGGTGCCTTCATTGATGCGACAACTGCTTCTTGAAGGTGGAACCTCTGCCTTTGTGTTGCGAGTCCTGCCATGGCTGCAAACGAAGCTTCGCTTCCTCCGCTTGCTGATGCTGAATCCGCCGATGTTTCTTTTGCTGGACAGCACACCACCGTTTTCATACACCAATAGCAGACCACCGTTTGCATACACCAATATAATGGTCATGATGATCATTAACATGTACTCGGTGACGGTCGGCTTCGAAGCAAGACCGGATCTCTCAGAGGATTGGACTGGAGCGATCTTGTCCATGTTCTCCTTCGTTCTATTATTTCGAAGGAGGACTCCCCAAACCATACCCATCTGCGAACCTGAAGATTCTTATTGGACTTACTAGAGTACACTGCGCTGTGCTGCCCCCTGGAGGAAGGACACTGGTGCCTATTCGGGGCTCTTGCGCTACGTCGCCATCGAGGTCCTGACGGCCTTAAATGAATGGGTTCAGGCGTGGCGGGACAGAGACACCCAAGCGGAGGCACGTTTCTTGAAATGGCTTGTGCAGTGACTGCTAGTTAGAGATGCAATGTACTTTTCTCGGACGACCGTGCCACTATTTACGGCGTTCATCTTTCAGTGAATACCTCAACAACTCCAATAATTGAATGTCTGGACACTAAAGGAGAATTCAACGTCTGGAGTCTGGACTGTACAGGATAGGTTGGGTGCATGTTGACACCGGGATGTCGAACTTTACCGAGACATACTTGTCACTCAACCTTGCAGGTCGCTGTGCTTCCTCGGAAGCTTCGGCTTGGGATCGCCCACCGTGGCTACAGAAAGACGAAAGACGCTTGGAGCATGTGTCTCTAAAGCATCTCAAACTCTTAAACTGGTGGCCAGTAGTCACACAGGGCCGTAGGTGCAAACCCACGGACTGTGGGACCCTTAGCAAGCCCTTATCAGCTTTCTTTACATGTCATGCGCTCAGGATGGGAACGACGGCTCGCATTTAGTGTCTCGGCTGGGACCACAAGCCGAGCTCAGCAAGCTGCTGGAGGAAGTCGCTCACCTGAAGCCTGATGTTGCAAGCTTCGTTCTCCTATTATCGGTTAGGTAGGTCTGGAATAGGATGGCTACACTTCTGCATGAGATCTGCATGCCAGTCAGTCTCTTTGATATCGGCGATCGCCGTGGCCATTTTGGCGCAAAGGCGTTCGCCCACGGATCCGGGAAGGATCTTCTTGAGCGGAAGGTGTTCTCTAGGGCCTGGGAGCTTAGTTCTGAGCCATGGCCTCGTGGGGAGATGAACAGCCTGCTCAGGCGGCTCAGGGCCAGGGCCTCCAGGGCTATGACGATGGTCGTAGTCGCCGAGGCTATGGTCATGGCGGCGGTGGTTGGGGTGGCTATCGCCACCGTGACGATCGACGGAGGGGCGGTGGGGGTCAGTTTCCCCAGGCTGCTCACAATCCGTATGACGTTCGTCTGCCACACTTTCTCCAGTCTATCGCGGAATGTGAAGACGATGCGAGAAAGACCTCGATCATTATGGTCGATGCTCGCGACGAGAGGATCGTTTCGCCTTTTCAGGCGTGGCTGGTCAGGGAGATTATGACAAATAGCTCCAGCTCTGTCAACGTTCTGACGGAGCGGGACCAGGTCATGCCTCCCAACTCGGGCTACCACATGTCGCTCTTTGCCAACTATACGTTGGATGGGATCAAGGCCACGCTCGCGGTGTCGATCGACTCCCAGACTGGTGCTCCGTGCGGTGGCTGGGATGATATGACCGCTCGGGCTTTGAGTCACGTGGCTTTTCAGCCTTTCACCTGGCCGGTGCTCCGGGACACATCGCCATCGTACACCGATGTCAAGATCTACAATGGCAACGAGATCCTTTTTCACTGGATCTTTCGAGGCTATCGTGCGGACACTGACCTCTCGGTCCAGCAGCAGTTCGCTGATGAATATTTCATCCGAGGCACTCGCCAAGGACGAGCTCGCTTGTCTGTGGTGGTGGCTGCCTTTTCAGGATGGAGGGTCTCCGTTTTCTCGTTCGAGTGTGGTGGCCGGACCTACTCGATCGGACCCAATGGCACGGTGATCGCCGGCGACAGCGCGCGCTCACGCTTTGAGCTCCGCGTTTCCGATCGGTCCTCAGAGGATGCTGTGGGAAACGATGCTGATCGGGTGGAGTTTCGCTATCGCGATTCCAACAACCGCATCGATCTCAAGTGCTCTCGCACATCGGTGCCGACGACATGGCTCACGGTGTCGCATATCAGTGGGCCGACTTTGATCCAGACCATCTCTCGATGCCGTGATCAAAGGGCACGAGTTGAAGGTCCGGAGCAGACGGAGCAGTTCGCCCAGCTTGCCGCAGCTCATCAGGGCTGGTGGCATGACGCGGCGACGCTCGACCCCAGCCAGGTCGGAGTCCGGGTCACGTTCGTGGCTGGACTCGACGCGGGAAACTTTCACGTGCAGACTGAGAGCAAGCTCTTCGTGAGGGATCCCGAGGTCGTGGCTACAAAGGCACTCGCCGAGATGTCGCATGATGGTGGTGCGATCGCAGCAGTACCTCGTGGGCCGCCGGCGCTCGCTCAATCTGCCTGGTCCGTTGCAGCAGAGTCGGCGAATGCGCTCGCTGACATTCCTTCGGGCTCGGGGGAGTTGGCAGTTCGTCGTCGTGCTCAAGACGACCTGGACACCCGCACGTTCGCTGCGGCGGAAGACACTCGCGGGCATGTGTCGGATCCTGTCCGTGATCAGGCCCGAGACGATCGGTCTTTCTCAAAATCCACGGCGAAGTTGACCCCACAGCTCTTCGCCGAGTTGACTGGACCTGGCACGCCTTTCGGCAGCGGCCGTTCGGCCGCGGCCTCAGCTCAGCCCTCGTCGGTCACCGTGCGCGAGGTCATGGAGGCAGATCCGGAGTCGAGCGATCCTCAGAACTTGCTCGGTCCTGTGGGCGAGCCGACTTCGTTCAAGCCGCATCGAACTCCATAAGTGCGGCCTGTGCTCACAGGCGCCCGAGTTTTGAACAATGTTCGCGCTTTCTGGTCGCCAGCACGACTCAGGCGACCCGCTCGGGAAGAGCCAAAAAGGAGGGACTGTGCGGTTTCGGGAAGATTGGTGCTGTTCAGGCCTTACAGTTCTGCAACATGTTCTCAGCTGCTTGTGTTGCTCTAGGGTGCTGTGCTGACTTGTCATGTTCATGTCATGTCACCGCGTGTTCTTGATGTTTTGTTCTGCACGGCACGCGCGTCTGCTCGCGCACACTCACTCTCGCCTCGCTCGGGAAAGGGGGGGGGCAGGTCGGTGCTCGCAGGTTCGTAGCAGTGCTGCAGTTCAAAGCTGGCTCGCTTGCCCTGGCGCTCGCTCGCAGGGCTCGGCAGGATGTTGCAGGAAGCAGCGCCCGCCGATCGGTGGACGGCGAAGCTGCTTGCTTACCCGTGCTTTGATCATGGCTTTCGGCAGGCGGTTCTGTCGACCCGACGTTCTCGCTGTGGAAGCTGAGTCTTCGGGGCAGTTCGCAGCACAGGTCTTTAAGTGGACGGCCAGCTCGGCTAAGGAAGCCCACGACTTGCTCACGTCACGAGCTCACATGCTTGAGCAGTTCTGGACCTTCGCTCGACCCGCCGAGGCATTGTTCACTGACTCTTTGGGGTACCAGATGGGCTTCGCCCGCTGCTCGAAGATCCCTCAAAAAAGGTCGGCGACATCTATCGCGCACTTCCAGAGGGATCTCGCTATCCGGGCCTTGGCGGCTCCAGTGTTGGCGCCAGCCGCGAAGAAGAAGCCTAGCTCTCAGGCCGGCAACTCAACGAACACTCCGCTGCTCGACATGGAGAACGCCGAGAAGCAGCGCTGGGCCAAGCGGCTCCGCGCGATTGCCGAGCGCGCAGGTGGTCATGCAGATCCCGATCGGAGTGCCACTCGCACGAAATTCTTTCCGATGAAGAGAAAGCTCGTTTGCAGCTGCTGGTGTTCACCTCTGGCGCTCCTTCTACGATGGCAAATCACATTCGCCGTTTTGAGAAGTTCGAACGCTGGGCGCAGCGGGTGGGGATCGATTTCTACCCGCTCTCCGACGACAAGATTCTCAAGTATGCGATCGACCTGGACTCTCGAGAATGTGGGCCCACGGTCTTGCCATCCCTCAGGATGGCGATTCGATGGGTCGCGTTCCGCATCAATCTGGAACTCCCCACGATCGACATGCAGGCTCTGAAATCGCTCGAGAAGCACGTGTTCACTCAGAGGGGAAAGCCTTTGAAAGAAGCAGTTCCCTTCGAGATACCGTTGGTGATCGCTATGGAGAAGTTCGTCTGCAACGACACCCACCCCAAACCTGCTCGGGTCTTTATGTGGTGGGTGCTGTGCATGATCTTTGCGTCACTGCGGTTCGACGACGCGATCCACGTGAAACCGCACGAGCTCGAGGTGAAGCCGGAGGGTCTTTTCGGTGTCTCGTGGCAGACCAAGACAGAAAGGAAACGCCGTGGCACTAAGTTCGTGGTCCCAGACGTCTCCTTCTCGAAGTGCTCTTGGTTTAAAGATGGTCGTGACATGTTCGAGCTGGAGTTCCCAAATTGGTCGAACGGGACTTTTGGATTGATTCCAGATCTGGACTCCAAGACCTCTTGGCGCCAGACTCCCCCGGGCCATGCCAGGTCGCTTCACTGGCTCCATCGCTTGGTCTTCGTGGCGGGCAAGGAGGTCGAGGTCGCGCAAAAGATCTTGAATGACGTCACGAATCTCTCGTGGCACTCGGCGCGGGTGACTATGCTGGATCAGGCAGTCCACTTCGATCGCAGTGCCCAAGAGATCGGCGTGCAAGCGAACTGGAAGAATCCTGGACCATTGGTTCTCAAGTACACGCGTTCGCGCAGTTCTCTTCCAGCCAAGATGATCAAGGAGTTGGTCCAGGAGATCTCGCGCGACTTCACGCCTGAGTGCGCTCATGCAGACGATGAGATCGATGACCGCGAAGATCGCGACGTGACTCTCGCCGAGTTCTTCGTGAAAGCTCCTGAGAAAGGTTCCAGTTATGATTATAAGTTTCATGTTTGTTCTAGTGACTCAGTCGAGGAGATTGCCTGCAAACGGGCGATCGCCCCAGAGTTTGTACACATCGGGTCGGTTCTTCCTGATCCGCAGTTGTTGTGCAAGCTTTGCGCTCGCGCTCGGCCTGACGTGGCTCGCGCCTTTAAGGTCTAAACAGACGTGCTGTTCTACTAGAGTGCGTGTTCTTGCGCTGACTCTGAGGCTTTGCCGCTCCGAGTGTTTGCTCAAACTCAACAGCTCTTGCAAAGATGGTCGACCGCACTGTCTACCCGGACAAGGACAAGGTTCCTGAGCTGGCTCTTCGCCAGATCTTCGGGCGCCAGAAGTTGCCTGAGCCGCTCTGCCTGCTCATGGCAGACAAAGGCATGCTGCTGGTCGAAAGAATGGCCATGCTCGGCGATAGCCCTCAAGGCGATCGTCGGCGATGACAGCAAGTTCGGGCCTGATGGTCCTGCGCAAGAACTCTCGTTGACGCTTCTCACCGCCGTCCGGAAATCGGCTTCTGTTCTGCAGGAGCACATTTCTGCTCGCAGAGCCAAAATGGAAGAAGATCCTTCCAAGATTCCAGAGATACCCGGAGAAGATCACGCCGAGTTCAGGGAGATCTTCGTCAATCATCATCCCGACGTGATCCTTACGTACATGCGAGAGCCGCATCGCAAGTTCGTAGAAAGGATCCATCGTGACTTTCTGGTGCACGGTGCGGTCGCCTTCTACGAGGTAGCGGAGATGCGCACTCGCGCCGATCGCGTTGTCCAGACGACAGGCTTCTCAAAAACCTCCGATGATCTTCTTCGAGTGGTGCAAACGGATAACAAGGTGTCGATCGCATCTGACTCCGACGTCATGGATCGACTCCACGCTTTCTTCATTGCGCTCGAGTACCTGGATATCTGCGACTTCACGATCGAGGCAGGCCCCCTCAAGTACCTCTCGGAACTCGAAGAATGGAGGCATGACAATCGTGGTCTGGCTGTGCTCTTGGCGGCGGATTCTCTCATCCGCAAGAAGGTCTATAAGTTGAACAACGACAAGAGGAAGGATTTCCCTTCGTTCTCGGCTGCGCTCAAGGAAGTGCTCACGCATCATAAGCAGCTCTGGAACGTTGCCCGCTCGACGGCCGAGCTCGAGAAGTTCACGAGATCTCTACACCGGTCAAGCGGACTCGTTCCAGGTCTCCGCCAGCTGCTCCTACGCCGCCGAAGAACGAGGCGCGCTCGCGCAAGAATACCTGATAGATCCAATGGGGCTAAATTTAGACCCCCGACCAATTTAGGCCCCCACGGGGGTCTAAATTAATTTAGACCCCCAGATTTGGGTGGCTAAATTTGGCCCCCCGAGTCTAAATTTAGCCCCCCAGGCCCCCCAAAAAGTGTATACAGTTTTGGTTGGCCCCCCAAAAAGTGTATACACTT
>CAJNJA010096585.1:0-29385 GCA_905231915.1 Symbiodinium necroappetens
CCTAAAACCCTAAACAACCCTAAAGACCTAAAGGAACTGCCGGCCATGGCCTCTCCAGGGGCCCTCGAAGTCTTCGAGGAACGGGGCCGAAGCGGGGCCGCAAGGCCTCGTACCGTTGAAGATAGAAATCCTGCATTACCCCTAATAAGGAATACACCCTAATCCCCATAGATTAGGGTCCTCAAGGTAAGAAAGCTACAACGGAGACTCCTCGGCTCCTACTCTTGTTGATATAAATCCTTAGCATTACCTTAAGGACCCTAAACTATGGTAATTATGGTATATTCCTTAATCGGGTAATGAAGGATATATATCATCAACCGTATCTTTCCAATTTGGGAGCTGAGGGTTTGAGGGGTTTAGGGTTTAGGGGCTTCGCCAAAGTTTGGGGTTAGGGGTTTTGGGGTTTCGGGGTTTAGGGTTTATGGCTTTGGGGTTTTGGGTTTTCGGTCTAAGGTTTTCCCCCGAAGCCATCCTCACCGGAGGTCGGCCCTCTCGACCAAAGCAACTTTGATAAGCAAGTCCAGGGTTTCTGAGGGGGCTTGGTCGTTCCTTCCGAATCCCACAGCCCAATGCCTCACAGTCACAACCCCAAAATGTCATGATAGGCTAGAAACACTCGGGAAGGCTCGGATTTAGTAGAGCCTAAACTCTGCACGCCTTAACCCGATTGATTGCCGAAAACCCCTAAACCCTAAAGCCTAAACCCTAAACTCTCTACCCCAGGGCCCGCCTCTCCTGCATCCTTCGGCGCCTGGCCGCCAAGAACCTGGTTCAGATCATCTGCAGCCCAAGGTCTCAGATGATATATAGGGTCAGAACTCATATCAGGTTAGGGGTTTGGGAATTAAGGTGTAGCGTTTACCCGTGACGCTTAAGGCTTAAGCTCTTGGGTCAGGACTACCCCTAAACGGTGCCCTGCACCTGGGTTTGGGATTAGTGTCCAGGAGTCTGGGTTTATGGGCCTTATGGAATCGGATGAAGAAACTCAGGTCACTGCCCAGACGCTTCCGTGCCAAAGCACCACCGAGTGGCTGAAACCGCAGCTAATGCCTGAGTGCATCAAACATATATAAGTTTGCAGCTTTGGGACTGCTTCGGTATGAGACATTGGAATCGGAGAACGGGAAGTCTTTCGATTCGCTCTCACGCTCTCTCGTCGTTTCCGCTGAATTCGAGGGCGTGCTTTGCAAGCAGAGACAGATAGGAGGATGGTAGATGCATAATAAAACATTCAGATTTCGACAGACTTGTGCATGATTGGCAAAGTCATGCCAACACTGACAGCAACGAAACTCAACCGGCTTTCAAGCTCTGCATGCAGCAGTTGGGATAACTGTTTGACCTGCAGCCCTCGAAGAGGTCAGCTTCTACAAGGAGCAAGCCGCAACAGTGCCTTTGATCAGCTGCGGAAAGCAGCTGAAAATATTTACTGGATTGACGAATCCGACTCCGGTCTGCGAATAAGTCTGGATCGAACTTAACCCTTGCTATCGATAGCGATACTATTGTCAACACTATTTCCGTGAATGACGATGGGTACGATGACGGGAGCGAAACCGACGATGCACATGACGAGGATGTTGGTGGTGATGGTGATGTTGGTGATAATGATGATGGTGATGATGGTAATGATGATGATGATGATGACGATGATGATGACGATGACGATGATGATGGTGCTGGTGCTAGTGATGTTGACGGTGCCGGTGACTGCGATGACATTGACTAGCTGTGGCCATTACAGTCTGATGATAACATGGTCATGGAGATGTTGGTGACGATGTCACAAAGAACAAAACTACCACTAGAGCTTGCAACATCGGCAACAGAGTTGCCCTGCTCCCAAACTCAACGACTGGCTTTTGCCCACGGTTCTCAAGCCCCAGGCGGTCGGCACGCGACGGCCGAGTTGGGTGAAGCACCACGGGCTCAGGAACCTGATACAGTCCCAGGGTTGGAAGGGCCCAGGATTCGAAGGCTTTTGCTGATGAAACACAAACAAAGGTCGTTAAGCAAGTTTGAAGCGGCGGACAAAGAATGGTGCTGTGCTGAGCTTCGGGTGGTGTGGACCCGGGGGCATTGTGTCTTCCATGAGGCGGATCTAAGCTTTCTGCTTTTCAGGCTGCCGCCTTCATGGAACGACCGAGAACCTCAACCTAGCGACCCCAAGTAATACTATCAACCCCATCGAGCAAGAGGTTCAAAAAAAAACAAGCCGACGTCCTTGTTTATCCCGAACCCTTCCTGAGCCCTAAACCCCAGACTCTAAACTCCAAACCCTACCCCTACACCGGAAAAGCTCTAGATTCCAAACCTTCAGAAGCCATCCACACCAGCCTATTCTGACATGCCGGGGCCCCGCGCGTGGCGATCGCGTTTGGAGCCAAGGCCTAGTTGCCCCTGCAAAGGATCAGGTGGAGTTCAGGTTAGGGTTTAATGTTTAGGGTTTGGGGTTGAGGGGTTAGGAAACCGGTGATGGAGAGACTCGTTGGTTGAAATCTGAGGAGTAAAATCCGGAGTCCGCAGGATTCTTGGCTTTCGACTGTACAAGGATGAGGCCTTTGGGGGATACAAGGCATGGTCGTAACTAAGATGTTGTCGATTGGAGTGGTCTCAGGCTTGGGCCGACTTGGATTTGTGGTCCCGAGGCTCACGATTCAACAGTCGCTTGCTCAAGATTGCTCAATTTCGTGGTTGATGTGTGGCTGTTAGGTTGGGGGACACTAACGGGCTCGGGTTTTTGGATTTTCCGAGCCTCAGCAAAGGAGAGCGTGGTTAGCAGGCGGACCACGTAGGTGTGACGTCAGTTTTTGAACACAGGCTCAGCCTGTCACTTTAGAGAAGAAAGTCCAGGATCGAGCGGTTACTGACCCATTTCTAGACATATGCGGCAACAAGGGAGGCTTCAAGAATCCCGCAGGTGCGCTTCGGAACACTTTTGCCTCGAGCCATGGCTGGTAGAGGGAATGATAGCTGCACCATGCAACAAGACTTGGTTCTTCAAGACAGATGTCGCATGCTGGCAGCTTAGGCACTGCAATCACCACACCACTTGTGCAAGAAGCTTGCAGCCGTTTGACTCGAATTTCGCCAACAAGCACTTTGCAGCTAAGGAGATATCAGCACCATGAGAGGGAGTGGAGAGCACAATTGCACGCCCGAGACACGCAGTTGCTACTCCATTGCTGGTCTTCGCAAAATCTCCACGGTGATGAACTAAGTAGAAGGCCCCAGGACTGTATATTCCAAGCCAGAGTTCGTCGAAAGGCGAAAAGCCATCGGGGCGGTGCAAGGTGTCCTTGATGCAACAGAATCGAATCCTCCAGGCTTGCGCCGAATCTACCCAAGATATCTTCGAGCTCTTGAACTCGACTAGGCGGCCATCTCGGCACCAGTCCGCACTTCCTCGTCTTATTCCTCGTTCCTCGCTTTCCGGGCTGAGTGCGAATGCACTGGACGGATGGAGCATCTGGTCAATCCTGTAGGCCAGGTCCTGCAGGAGAAGGCCCCTTGAAGCTGCGGAGAGCTCGGCTAGAGGGGCATTCCTATAGTGGCCCCACGACTTCGCATAACTCGATGTGCTAAGTTCGTCCGTCACAGCACCTGTCACTGGCTCTGCGTCGGTTCTAAACGATGCGATGTGGTGGCATGAACCCGGGTGCTGAATCAGCTTCTGGATGATACTTTCTGAAGCATGGAGCGCATCAGTTGATGCGGCTGAAGCTCTGCAACAAACAGTGTGTCCAATCGTTGGCGTGCGATCACCCTGTGTATTGACAAAAGCGTTGAAGTCGTGCATGATAATGTCCAACCTAAATGGGGAATGCAAAACCAAAATTAAGTCGTCGAAGGAACATGCGCTGTTGCTGTCCTCCTTACGAAACTTGATAGCTCTCCATCTGGCAAACCAACGGCTTTGCGAAGGATCCCATGCGAGACGGGTGCTCTTACACTCCATGCGCCTTCCATTAAGCGACCAATCAAACTCACTCTGATGCCTCGCTCTTCTTTGACCGTTCACGCGTAGTCCACGCGGCGCTTCTGACGATGTGCCCGATGGAGAGAAGATCGCAGAATTGTCTCTCAGAAGTTTCTGGATGACTTTCCCGCGTCTGGACGCCTCCAGCTGACAAAGCGGATCCCCTGCAAATGCTGCGTCGGCAGTGCTTGGTCTTCTGTCGAATATCTCTGGGAAGTTGGAGGCGCGAAGTGTTAAAATACACCGCCTGCTGCTGAGCTGAAGGTTGGGTGTGGATCTCATGAACCGGAGACCCCAGAACGGCATGGCCATGTAGCTTGTCACACTATATATCATCGGGCTGATCAGCTCCCTGTGCACCCTCGACTTATAGGGAGTCCAGGAGCCACGGGTTCCAACACGCAACCCTAACTAGACACTCGGTGATTCATACTCCTTGCCAGTCCTGTTGACCACCCAGGCACAGCAAGATGAGTGAAAGGCAGGAGAGCGAGGTTGATGAGAGTAGAGTAGATGAACAAGAAGCCTTGATTGCACATCAAGTGGCAGGACTCTTGGGAACGACCTTTGAATTCCCTTTCAATTGAACCCCTGATAGAGGTACCGCCAGGCCAGGAGTAGTATGTAGTTGTTGGAGCTCAATCTGTTATATGTCTTCCTGGGTTCATCCTGCTGATTCTCGACGGAAGCAACATGCGTTGATGCATTCTTACAATCTTCAGCTGGATAGGCTCTTCAGATTTATCAGGTCCAGCTCGCCGAACAAAGGAGTCTTTGGAGCTCTCGGGTCATACTTTCCGAAGCCCTTGGAAGATCCCGCATCCTCAAGCCAAGCCCGACCGACGCTGTGCCGAAGGCCCAGAGAGTCCCTCGAAACCTTCTATGCGCGAACCCAATATGGGAAGCTCTCTACGCTAGGGTCCCTTTTCCTCCTTTTTTTTAGGGTGCCGTACGATATTGGGGACCTAATAGGGGACCCTAATTTAGAGAACTAGCCATATGCCTTCAAGGCCTTGAGAATGTCTTGCATCTCTTGCAGTAGGCAGCAGGCCGCAGGCCTTCTCATTTCCCCCGCAGCCCAGCACGCGCAAGTCGTCGGTGAGGAGGAGAGTATGGGTCCTTCATCTTGAACTTCGGATTTGTGGCAATCGGGTTCCGGGGGTTCTCAACTGCTTTGAGGCTTTGGATTTGTCGACCCATCGATCCTTGACGGGGTAGCCCAGCAGGCTTCCAAATTACGGGCCCGGCCGGGCGATCCGTTCATGGCTTCAAGGGTCCAGGTCTCCGGGTCACGTTTTTCAACTCGAAGTTGGGGGACACATTCGCATGTGGCGTGATGCAGGGGTTGTGGTTCCAAGAGCAGGTTGCATCCATTTTTGCGGCTCTTCTTTCGAACTTCGAACTTCCCAGCATGGCAGCTGAAGGTTCGCACTCGAGGAGGATGATGATCATTGAGCTTAGGGTCCCCCTAAACCATAAACCCTAAACCCACAAGCTCCGGCACATCCTGGCTGACCTTTTTATTGAAGGCTCGGGGGACCGCAGGCCAGGGTTGTTGCTCTAGCTGTGATTAAAGGCTCGAAGAGCTGATCCTATGAAGTCAGGGCGTAGGCGGCAGAGGGCTTAATATAGGGGCCTTTATAATTAGAATAGGGTTTGGGGGCCCGCTATACTATACTTATTAAAAGGAACCCCCAAAATAGTGTTGGTAATTGTTTAGGCTTCGCTCAGACTGTAGGTATGGCCAAACACCTTCAACTAGTAAGTCACTGTGTCTGCGATGTTGCAGCTGCGCGGTCCCGCCACAATCCACATCGACAACCAATGTGCCGGCAGGCAGTGCAACCTGTCTTCTGGATTGAGGTGTGCTCACGGCGGGCATTTGCGATACATTGACTCATCTCGGATGCCCGGTGCCACGACGACTTAAGCAATACACCATCCGTCTAATTGCCCTTGAAAGAATCCTACAACGCAAGCCGGTGCTGCCATAGCAGGGCTGGACACTGATTCGCCTCGGATTGGCCGACGAGGTGTGGAGAGTTCAAGGATTAAGGTTTCAGGGTCCAGGACTCGGGCTTGTTTTCAGCCTCTGGAGAGGTTCTTTCACGGATTTTGCAGATTCAGGGGATTTTGAAACTCTGCAACCCTGGCCCCGAGCAGTGCGCCAGCATGGAACTACATGGAACTACAGCTTCATAGTTCTAGGAGCCTGCAGGAGTAGTAGATTCGCTACGAAGAAGTGAAATCCACAGCAAATCGAACGTCTGAGTTCAGCCAGCAGCTTCTCAGCCGCAGTTGGACCCACAAAGCCCACGGCTGCAATGAATTGCGAAGCGTTTGGGCCCGAGGCCTCATGCTCATGAGGCCTAGGGCCTAGGGAGGCTTATGGCCTTGGGATACAGTAACACAGCATTTTTTTAGACAAGCCTGGGCCTGTTCTACCTCTAAACTCCAAGCTCCAAACCCAAAGCGCAACTCTGCACTCCCAGCTCCGAGATCCGGGGCCCGGGCAAGTGCCAATACCCAGTTGGCCCTTGCAGTTCTCGCCGAAGGCAAAGGCACGGCCTCTGCCGCGAGTCAGGGTTTATGGTTGCGGGGCTCGGCTCGGACGATTGATTTTTGAAGGGCTTTACGGGCTCCAGGAGCCTGGTATACGGTTGATGATAGAAATCCTGCAATACCCCTAAGAAGGAATATACCATAATTCCCATAAGTTAGGGTCCATAAGGTAATGCTAAGGATTTATATCACCAACAGTAGGACTGCGGACCATTGCTTTTAATTTTGTTTGTTGCTTCACTTTGCTTGGGCCGAGGTCGATGTCTACCAGGACTCTCTGCCTCTTGGACTCACTTGGAGGATCATGGGACTTAGTAAGTAACGTTAAACGTACCTTAATTGGAGCTATAACTAAATATAACCATAGCTACCTCACTTATAACCCTAATTACTATAGGTCCCTAAGTAGTTGCTGTTTATGGTTTAGAATCCTATAAGGTAATCCCAAAAAGGAACTACTTAGGGGCCTATGGGTAATTTCTAAGTCCCATGATCCTCTATGCAAGGCCCGTCAGACCAGAGCTTCAGGGACCGAGCGTCTGAGGGTCCTCAAGTTCATGGCCTTTCTGGGATGTCGGTGAGCTCTTGCCCTTGGGCTGCCTGCGGGGTCGGCTTAAGCACAACCTGCATCCCATCCGAAGTGGTAGAATCTCTCGGGACCCAAAAGATCGGGCATCCGAATCCGGAGGCTCCGATATCCCGGGCTGTTATTTCAGATCCCTTTCATTGATTTGCGTGTTTTCGGGGGGAAAATGTTGATTGTGGCAGCGATATCGGAGTCTATGACTTTCAGGGCTCCAACCCTAAACCCTAAACCCCTAAACCCTAAACTATGACTTTCGGGGCTCCAACCGTAGCTGTCAAGGTAAACGGAGTGGTCGGCTCCAGCTGCGACGTGGCACGCGCCTGGACAAAGTCGGCTCTGGCAGTGCGCAGCAAAGGGACCAAGAGCTTAGGCAGCTTACTTTACATTGAAGGAGTGCAGACAAGATTCCTTTCTAGTTACATAATTTTAATATATATATATATATAGAGAGAGAGAGAGAGATCTATATCGATATAGATGTAAATATGGATATAGATCTAGATATAGATAGGGCATTCGAACTCCTGCCGTTTGAGGGTTGGTGCCCGGGCTTTCGAAGTTGCAGCCTCGGGCTCGGAATTGTGAGTCCGTGAGTTAGACTGCGTGCCTGGATTTCGGACACATTTCTTGTCTTCGCATGAACATTATGAAGCCGCAATAAACGGAAAAAAGGCATCGTACCTGTATTTCGGCAAAGTGCTGCTCGGCTCTCTGATGTATTGAGTGGCGTAGGTGTTCAAGGTAGTGTTAACGTTGAGGGCCTGTTTGGGATTCAATGCCTTGCGGTTTGGCGCCTTACAGCCGTCTCTATCGGCACCACCCATCGGTACAGCTGGTGCCTCTTCGAAAAATATGTCTTTAACAATAGCAGCAGCGGCAGGCGCAGCTGCGCGTAGTAGTAGCAGTCGTCATCGTCGTAGTCCAAGTCAGGCGGTAGGAGGGAGAAACAAGCAAAGGATCCCACAACCACCTTTATAAGGGGCCGGTCAGAAACAAGGCTTTGCGAGCTGAGTTCTCGTCAAAATGAAGGCAAGCGGAGTATATTGTCGTCAAGTCAAGGCTTATGAAGCCGGCCCAAAGATCGCAGCAGTAGCCGCAGCAGCGCCAAACCCTAAACCCTTAATGCCCCCAAAAGCCTGCATGAAACCTGAACCCTAAAACCTTGAACCCTAAGTACTGTAACCATACTAAACCCTAGGACTCAGACCCTTTCAAAACCCGATAAAGCCGACTCCCCGAAACCCTAAACACAAGAAAAGCGCCGATCGCCCGAGATGGCCTTGCGACACAGCGCAAAGCGGACTTAGAACCCGGTCGAACTCCTGAGCAGCTCTTTGGGGTCTTTCGGCTATACCTGGAAGACGAGATGAACCCTAGAAGGGTTTAAGGTTCATCTATGGGACTCTGACTATGAAGGGAAAAGGGCCCTTACTTTTAAGGGCTTTTTGGTCCTTAAAGTAGGGTTTGGGGTCTAGCGCTTTAGGGCTTTGGGCGTGTATAGGGTTAAGGGGCTTAGGAAACAAAACGAACTCAGTTCAGAGTTTAGGGTGCTGAGCTGGGATTGACAATCAAAGTGTAAGTTGAAGAAGTGTCGGGTGCGGGCAAGGTATTATATGCCTGAGATGTCTGAGATGGGGGTCATTGATTTTTCGTGAGACTCAGTAGCCTTTTGCATTTTATGATAGGCAAGAAGGCTTAGTAAGGTGCGTGGAATTCCGGAAGAAAAGCCGCTAAGAGGCCGAGGATCACTCCACCGCCTCTAGTCAGCCCTCTGACCCTGGCCCTGAATCCTACCCAGGAGGGGTAAATCCTCCACCTAAAGTACTCTAAACTCTACACCCAACCCTAAACCCTAAACCCCCGTGGCCCTTCAACCCAAGGACTCCCAGGCTGAGTATCTGAAGACTGAGGACACGACAGAGAGCTCGATGCCGAGCTGCCCCTCTGTGCCTCCGGTTTAGGGTTTAGGGTTTCGGGTTGGAGTTTCGCTTCCCGGGTTTTGGGGGCTCGGCTTGCGGGTTTTGGGCCTTGCAAGGGCTCAGGGTGCTTGGTGTGGAGGCTTGGACCTCAGAATTTGGGCTTTGGTGGCTGCTGGCTCCAGGGTTGTGGGACAGAATCCGTGAGTTAGGGGTTCAGCTTACCGGTCGCATCTGCGGTGTAGAGCCTGGTGACTAACGAGAAACGTTGGACATGATGTCCAAACCCGAAACCCTATATAAACCCCTAAACCCCTATACCCTAAACCACCGGGCTGCAAGAGCAGAGCTACTAGATGGCGACTCCTTGAAACCAGCGACGTCGAGGCGACGCTTGCGTAAGCCCTGGTCAAAAGAATCGAAGGCCCTTACATGTAGGGCCCTTAACCTTCAAAATCCTGAGAAACCCATTGTGTGTGTGTGTGTATGTGTATGTATGTCTACATATATATATATATATATTCGTTTATTTTTTGCCCTAAACCGTTACAAACCTGAAACCCTAACCCCCAAACCCTCGCAAACCCTTGTCTATATCCCTTACAAGTGCCCTGAAGCTCCAAGGTCCAACATACGATTGGCGATGGTTTACCCCAGGCCTCTTCCACAAGCCCAGATGCTGCCGTCCTGTGTTCTGGGGCTACATTTTCGTTTTCGCGGTGTCCGGGCATGGCTTTTCTAGGGACGAAATGGCTTTGTTCCTTTGCTGCCGGGTGAAAGTGCAGATAAAAGGCTTGAGGGCTGATTTTGGCAGGGATACGGCCCAGGCATAGCTCGTGAATTACAGCAGGGCTTTTGTGTGTTGTATACTGAAACAGACAGGGACCGAGTGTCCCCGTGAATGGAGATTCAGTCTGTGAGCATCCCTCTCTGCACAACACCTCCCTGACATCACCCCTGCGCTTCACGGCATCGTCGAATTTGTTCAGGCCATTACTGGAAGAAGCAACGCCCATGAAGCCGCCTTAGCAGCCAAAGCTACGCAGTGTCAGCGACGTGTTTGATTGGTAACATCATGTGCTGATGCATTTCATTTCTGAACCCGAAGCGATCTACTCAGATGACTCAGATCTGTCCTCCGTGAGGATGAGGGAGTGATCCGCGCCACAGGCGGCCTGCCGCAAATCTCGACTCTACAGGTGTGTATCTTGAGCTACGAGGGCTTGTACTTACTGGACAGCTTCGAACAAATCCATTCAACTTCACCTTTCGACTGAGAAACTCCCGGAATGCACAAGAAAGCTAGATGACCCAGCGTCTCTTTCTCACATCTCTGCTACGGCGTTTGCGCATGGTGCGGGAGGCTCGGGGCATGGCTGAGGACATTTGGGACCTGTCAGTGTTCCGGCGATGGGGCCCAGATCCCGACAGGAAGGACTCAAGTTTGCAGATGGACCGAAGATCTGTGTATGTCTGTGTTATCGACTCGTCGCCATTTTCGCTTCAACCAGAATGCTGTGTAGTTAGCTTTAAGCCGGCTAAGGTTTTCAGTTTGGGTCTACCATTGTAAAAGCCACAGCGCCCTTGCGAAGATCCCAACATTTTTTTCTGTCATCGCCTGTTCTTTGGAGGTCCCGTGGAGGGGCGTCATCTTGCCAGAACGCTACAGGCTCTCGGCGGTACAGTTCAAGGCTACATGTAGGGGTGCGTCTCTCCTTGGAGTCTGTAACCTATCCTTCATGAGCCTTGGGGGCTTTGGACTCTCAATGCAGATGTCCCTGGGCGAATCTTCAAGGAAGGTGTTGCTTAGGTTCGGGGGTCAATGACTCGCCGGACAACTATGTACTAAGGGGTATCGGGTTTAGTGACAGGCTTAGTGCCGGATTCCCTCTGGAGTTCAAGATTTTTGGGTTCCAACAATTCCTCACTCATTATGGGAAGTCTTGGCACAGACGACGCTCCCAAATGGGCCCCATTAACTTCGTTTGCTGCATCACTTCTGAGCGCGCTTGCATTGAAACAACGAGGCACGGGCGGTCAGAGCCATTTGCTAGCCGCGTTGATTTGTCTTAAGTCTGAACATCAACCATCTTAGAATCTTAAACCTGCATTGGCTTTCGAGGGACGTTGTCCCTTCTTAGTGAGCCCTGCCAGAGCGGGTGATAATGGCCACGCTGAGAGCACAAAGCACAACTCTGTTTCGGATTTAGAAGCCTATGGTTTACATTGAGCATGAGGTTTAGAATAGGGTTCTAAAACTTATGGTAAGTACGGTACCTGCTTGTGGCTGGCTGTGCAGCTCATGCCGCGAAACGAATTTGAAGGGAAACTGGCTACAGCTCCACCAGGATGTACAACACAGAGGGAGATTCAGGTATTAGGGTTTAGGCTTTGGGTTTTATCGCATAGAGCTCTGGGTTCAGGCTTTTGGATTCATGGTATTCGGTGCAATAGTTTACACGCTGCGACTGTAAGCCTAAGCAGCCGCACCCTCCGAAAAAACAAGCTCGACACCTCACCAGACCCGTCAACCGACGAATCTGACTTCCCAGCTACACCTCCTAGTGTATGCGCTGCAGAGCCGGTGCAGAAGCTTCAGTCAAATCTTGTATCACGGTATCTTCGAAGACCTGGGATCCATAATTTCCCTAGTGGCGGTATAAAAACCTAAGCTGGTGCCTTATCTTCATCTTCCCACCTTTGAATGAACCAGGAGTAGAGAATATGAAGCTGCAGCATCCCCTGTCGCTTGACAGCGGCCCCTCGTCAGCAGCCTGTGGCTCTGCGCCTCTTCCCACCCCTTGCTGAGCTCATTGGGCCTCAGGGCGCCTGGACCCCCAAAAATTCGGACTTCTACTGCCCCGCTCCTTGCTCCCACGACAATCTCACTTCGTTAGAGTGGAATTATTTAGGTCATCTAAAAATTATAGATAACGGTCCCGATTTTGCCTACTCTTCTATCCTGTTCCTTCGGGGAGCTGAACTTGAGGCTTTCAGTAGGACAACTTGTAAGAACTAGTCTAGGGTTTTGGGAGGAGGTGTGGGAAGTGTACTGTACTATGACTGTAAAGTTAATTATAAATATAATTGGAACCCTAAGGAATAGTGCTGGCAATTTATTCAGCCCTCGGTAACCCCAAACTGTGAAACCCGAAACAAGCAGCCTGTCTCGGAATCACGAAAACCAGCGATAACATGATTATAATTTTGGTGGCAGCAGGCGCGTGCATCAACAAACACGGAAGGAGGGAAACCCTAAACACTAAACCCTAAACATCCCTAAACCCTAAACCAAAGCAAGGGAGCGAGCCGGGTTTCAAGCAAGCAAGGCAGGCAGGCAAGCAAGCAGGCAAACCATAAGGGAAGGAAGCAAGAGAAAGGCTTTCAAAACCTCCAACCATAAACCTGAAAGTCCTGAACCTGACTGAAACCCAATACAGTGAGCCCACATGGGCTTGGGGGGATTAGTGCTAATATCCTGCAAATTTGACCTATTACACATAAGGATTTTCATGTTCTAACTGTTGGCTTCTACTATAGACCCCAAACCCCTAGAACAAACACATCCGGATTCCAGGTCGTCTGTTGGTGGGAAGATATCAGTAGAAGCGTCTTCCGCAAGATGCCACTGAAAAAAACACTAAACCCCAAACCCCTAAACCCTGAACCCCCTTATACCTGTAACCCTAAAGAACAAATCCCTAAACCCCTATAAACCCGAAACCCCTGAACCCCTAAACCCAAAATCGTTAAACCCCTAAAACCCTAAACAATAAACCCGCTTCACCTGCTGCGCGGGCTCGGCCAGGCAACTGCCGGTGGAGGACTGGCGGTCTTAGGCTTAGGGGCTTAGGCCTAGGGCTTAGGGCTTCGGGATTTAGGCTTGGGGGTTAGTTCGGGATTTCGGCTTGGGGGTTTAGGGCTTCGGGATTTAGGCTTGGGGGGTTAGGGGCTTAGGGTTCCGGGATTTAGGTTCGGGGTTTGTGGTTTGGTGTTTAGGGTTTCGGGTGTCGCGGGGTTTAGCGTTTAGGGTTTTGGGTGTATTGGGGTTTAGGGTTTGGGGCTTGGGTTTTAAATAGGACTTGTAGGTCTTATTAGGCTTACCTGGACCCTAAAGAACCTATCTTTTAGGATTCCTTAGTATGGTTTCCCTTACACAATTAAATCCTTACAAAGGTAGGTTATTTGGGGTTAAGGTATGGCCTTTGGTTTAAGGTTTCAGGGTGCCGTCTGAGGCTTGTGGTAAAATGATTTCAGGGTCTGGGATTCAAGCCTTCGGGTTTGGTCATCAATTTAACGTCTATAGGGGTCTAGGGTTAAGTTGGTTTAGGGATTAGGGTTTAGGGTTAAGGGGTTTTAGGGATTATAGAGCTTAGGGTTTTAGGTGTAAGTTTCCGTGTTCCGGCTGCTGAAGGCTCAGAGCACGATGAAAACCGCGCAGCACTGGATCGGCGTCCCAGGAAAGTCAGGAATGCCTTGATGTGACATGGATTCCGAAAAGGGTCCTCAGTACCTATAAATTAGAATGTCGGGTTCCTATAATAGGAATTACTTCCCTAAACCCTAAACCCTAAACCCTGAACCCTAAACCCAAAACCCTTATCCGCCGTAGAGGTGCTTAGGACCCTCTGGGGCTTGCTCTGATGCCACTCCATCCTTGCCATCTCCAGGCTTTAGGGTTTATGGTTTAAGGTTTAGGGTTTAGGGTGTAGGGTTCTATAATTTCACTCCCGTAAACCTTACACACCCTGCAATATACGGACTGCCCCGACTTGGGATGTTTTCTTGTCTGCAGAGTCTTTCAGACGTGAGTATTTAGGACAGGTCTTGCTCACGGCCTGGAGGGTCCAAAAACTAAGCTTAGTAACTTTGGGTCCCTACTGTTGATGATATTATAAGTCCTGTACTACCTTCAGGAACCTAAACCATGGGATTTATGGTGTGTTCCTTATGATGGGTAATGCAGGATGTACATCATCAAACGTAGTACCATTTAAAATCGAAACAAAAACCCTATACTCGACGAGTCAAAGCTTGTGGTTGAGGGTTGCAGGAATCCCTAAACCCAAGGCAACGCCGGCTTGAGGACTATAGGATGCTGGACCAAGAGATTTCCAATACCCATGGGATGAGAATCCTAATGAGAAGATCTTTAAATGATTTCGAGAGGCTTCTTCAAACACTAAGCCCTATAAACCCTAATCCCTGAAACTTTCTGAGCCCTGTAATGCACGACCCCGAGCCCAAAAGGAGTCTCTGGGAAGGCTTGGGCTCAAAGTCTTAGGGTCTTTTAATTCTGAGCCGTTGCGATGGCGGTGGAGGGCCAAGCAACTCCATGAGCGGAAGGTCCCAAACCGCTGTCCCAGTCGCTATGCGCCGACGGATGCAGTCTTTGCATGGGGAGTGCGAATTCCGGCAAATTAAAGTAGTAGCTGTTTTTGTACAAGCCAGAGGCTGATCCTTGCGGCATTCGGATGCGCGGCTTGCCTTCAGCTTCTTTACAAGTGTCCCAGGCAGTCAAACAAGTGCTGTGTTGGAGCTATCCGTGAGATATTGGCACGCGCAACACATAAGCGAGTCCAGCAACAATCGGAAGTGGGTGAGTCGGGGACCTTCTAACCAACGAACTGCGACAAAACAAGTTGTCGTTAAGATTGACGACTCCCGAGACCACTACAGCTACCACCACTGCCACGACTACTCCTGCTTGCTTCCAGCTGCTGCTACTACTATGACGACGAAACTGCTACTGCTGTTTTTCTCTAACTACTGCTTCTAATTAAAAGCTACTCAAACAACAATAGCAATAATACTAATGGCAGTGCTACTATACTAACATACTGATAATAACGGCTCTAATAACACTACAAGAACATACCAGTCGCAATATTGTTCTGAAGCTGTAACTAATTAATAACCAATGAAAATGTGAGTACTGCTGCTGCCTCTGATGGTGATGATGATGATGCTACGCCAGCATCTGGCCAATGCGACGAAAAACGTCAATACCATGCTGATGCAGAAATATAACCTCCAGGCATGTGCGATGCTGAAGGCAACATGTGTAGACATGCCTCTGTGCATCTGCAGCATTGAGCATCTGAATTCTCTTCAGCCAGCACTGACAATTCAATAGTAGTCGAACGACGAGCCACTTATCCCCGGACTTCGTACCTTAAGTGCAGTCGTCGGCAAACCCCAAACAGTACTGTTGGGCTGCAGGACTGTTGGGGGTTTCGGGATGCGCAAACGATGTAGGTAAAATCTAAACTGAAATCAGGAGTCTTAACCGGAAGCGAAGCCCATATCATGTCGAAGCCCGATTAAGCAAACCGCCATTTTTCACCTCCCAGACAAAGGGTGTGGGTTGGGCTGATAAAGATTAAGATTCATAGTACTTAATCAAATCGGGTTACTACATTGCACCGCTCGTGCCAGCTCGGTTGGGTTCTGTGCTCATCGATCGCTGCAGAAGCGCTTGGTTCCTCCTGCATGCAGAAGGAGCTGAAGCAGCTGCCAAGTGCAAGTTGGACCCAAACACCATGCCTGTCATTGTGAGTATCTTGCGGAAACTTGCGCAAGATTCCTTTCGATCTGTTGCTGTAGCGGTACACGCAGCGGTTGTACATGTAAAAGGATGGTCAGTTTTGGAGGTCCATGGCGGCTTTGTCAAGGAAACATTGGAATTGAAACCGTATGCATACTGTCTATGTGCAGTTTCGTTTGTTTTCCCGGCTTCGTGGGCATAGTTTACAGGAAAAATCGACGGTCTTCGAAATCAAACCAAGCTGCGAAACCCACAATCCGAAACCTGAACATGTCAATCTTAAACCGTCCTGGCACAGGCTGGCCCAAACGCTTCCTGGTCTGCTCAGTGCACAAAGCCTCCTGCTCGGGGAATGAGGATGCAGCATTGAGATGAAAACGAACATGAGGTTCCGCACTTACCATGGAGATGTTGACCTCGAGGCGGGCGGGTGTGCAGGTCAAGGAAGGCGATTTGGATGTTTGACAAATTGAACTGTACATCCGGGACTGGGAATGCTAGAGCCATGAGCGGGATGGACCCGCAGGGACGGTCCGGTAGCGAATCTTTGCGGCGATGCTCGCAACCGCGCAGTTCCACAACTCACAGCTGTTGCATGTACCGTGAATCCCTTTCTACAATTTGATGCACGTGCCCAAGTAACGTCCATTTGCAGCAGCTGAAGTTGTTCGAGAGTGCGCAATTCATGAGCCGCAAAACAGCTAGCTCTTCGAAGACTTCAGGCGGCAGACAATAGTGCGACAGATTTCCGGACACAACGTAGCCAACTGCTTGTGTGCATACACGCGTGAGTGTGTGTGTGTGTATGTATGTATGTATGTATGTATGTATGTATATATACATACACATACCTATATGTACATACACAAATAGTATAAACATCTAAATAAACGTGTCTACAGATATATGATACGACGGTTTGGATTTGGAACCTCGGCTTGACATAAATATATGTAAGGTGGCCCCCATTGTGAATGAAACAAGTAAATTGCGGAGCGTGTCTTGTGAACCTTCCCCTACGCCAACCCTAAGCCCTAAACAGCTCCCTACACTTCTTGTTGAATGTTTTGTGATCTTTCATGACTGCAACCGTGCAACGAAGAGGTGATACTCCGGCCGGAAAGTACACAATGAGGCCGCTCTGTTCACGTATTCGCGTAGCGATGTCGGCGGACGACCCGTACCAATGTGATGGGCACCATTCAGTACTGCGGTTATTGGGTTGGTAGTACTGAAATGGAATACTGCAATACTATTCTGCACAAATGCGGCTGGGCATGGGCCTCGCGCGATCAATCCGCGAATGATGAGAAACTGAACATTCTGCCCTGTGTACCAACGAGCCGTTTTAAACCGGTGCCCTCGTCAACAACACATCAGCCCTTTGCCACAGGCTCGGCAACGAAAATGCACTGTCAAGCCCCTTCTATGCAGAGTGACTTCATGGGGTTTCGAGGTCAATGAGGGTTCTGCAGCTTCTGCGTGAAAGCCCGAGCACGATCTAATCATCCTCCAAACCTTGCAGCCCCGGGCAAGGGCTTACAGCAGAGCTGAAAATCCCGCACCTGTGACAAAAAGGGGCAGATGCTTGAACAAAGGAAGGTACGGACGACTGGCAAGAAGTTCAGACTTGTCATGCAGCTGAAGGAGGGAGGCATGGAACCTGTTCCCTGCACTCTATGTTGAATATTTAGGGCTTAGGGCTTAGGGGTTCAGGGTTCCAGACTTCCAAGCATAAGTTTCGATGTTCACCTCAAGCAAGAATACACGAAGACAGCAAGTGACCAACCGGCCTACTGCCTGCCTCAGTAATAGGATGCAAAGGGACGACTTTCCCGAGTCCCTGGACTCGTGTGCTATAGCGCAGCCTTCAGGATTCGAACATTGTTGTTGTTTTGCCGAAAGGTGCAGGGGGAGGTATACTGCAGTGTGCAGGTCGTGATGGGGAGTGTGAGGGTTTGACAGAATACTACTATAGCATTAAAAAGTACTCCTTCAGACATATAGGTTATGATTCGGTTATGATTGTATCGCAGGTAACGAAACCCAAAATCTCGTTGTGGCTTCTGCTGCTGTCAGAAATGACAAGTTCGTTCCTCCAGCAACGTTCATGCTGCAACCTGTGTTCACAAACCCTGCTTGGGGCTTTAGGGCTTCAGGTTTGAGGCTTAAGGGTGTATTCTGCAATTATGCAGCTTCTCGTGCCGTCGTCACACACAGCTACGCCCACCCCAATCCCCAATCGAAACTCGCCACACTGCATCCTCAATCCCTAAAGCCTGAACCCCCCAAAATCCCTAAACCCTAAACCCACCCCCCAACTCAAAACCCTGAACCGTAGGATCGGTCCCCTAGACGCCGAAACGCAAGACCTCAAATCCAGAAACCCCTATATCCCCAAATCTCCGGGCCTTCGCGAAGGCATCGAACTTGTAGTCGCCATCCTCTATGGTTAAGTTCGTCTAGGGCTTAGGCTTCAGTTATTTACTTATTTCCTATATGTTTTGCGAATCTCGAACCATGGGGAAGTTGATCTATCTTGCATTTTTTCGCCTCCAGAACAGCAAGTCGATCTGCAATATCAGGGCCTCAACCCTAAACCCTAAAAACCCTAAAAGCCCTAAAAACCCTAAAAACCCTAAAACCCTAAACTTCCCTAAACCGTTTCGACCTGAGGGTAATCGAATGCCATCGATGTGCCGCGACAAAGTCGCCGACTCCCCGCCCTGAGCTGATAAAACAAATCCCCCGAAACTCAGATACGCCATACTTACTTAGGGACTTAGGGGTTTAGGGATTTAGGGGTTTTGGGGTTTAGAGTTTAGGGTTTAGGGGTTTAGGGTTTTAGGGTTTAGGGCCGAACACCAGAGCCCAAAAAAGGTTAACCTTTCAACTATATTCAAGCCCCAGTTTGCCTTCTGCAGCGATTAGCCAAGCGTCGCTTCCCCTAAGGCCCCAAAATGCCCTGTAGTCATATGCCCTCCCAGAAACTACCGGGCCTAAATCCTAAACTAAACGCTTCAAGGGATTCCTTGATTCTTGGGACCCCTTGGGACCCCAAGGGGCTCGCCCTTGATGGCGATGGGCCCAGTCCGAAACGACACATGAACTCAAATGGCGAGAGAGATGTGAGGGTGTATATGTGGGTCCTACTGTTGATGATAGAAAATCCTTAGCATTACCTTAAGGACCCTAAACTCTGGGCATTATGGCATACTCCTTATTATGGGGTAATGCAGGATTTACGTGTATCATCAACCGTATCACATGGTAAACCTAAACATAGAGACATAGAGCTCCCGAGGCTTAGACAAATGGTCGGTTCTGGTTTCTGAAGAGCTCTGCTATAGAATACTATACCTGAATTTCCCCTACACCCTACACCTGAAAAATGACAATCCTAACTTAATTCAAAACCGTAACCCGCTGCATTGAGGCCTTGTCTAGCAGAAGCGGCCGGAGATCAACATCCAGAAAGTGGGAAGGCTCGCCTTTTTCAGGTGAGAGGTTGAGGGCTTAGGGCTTGAGGTTAGGTGTTGTGTTTTAGGGTTTTGAGATTTGAAGGGTTTAGGTTTAGGGTTGAGAGCTTTGCATACCAGCCTGTAATCACTGCAAAAAAAAATAAATATATATATATATATATATTTGTATGCATATATACACAAACAGTTTACCACACATTACAATCTACCCCGACAGCCTAGTCCAAGGCTTCAGGCCACCCGAAGATTTGTAGGATTTACGAGGTTGAGGCCTTCAGTTTGCAGATGCCGGGGCTCAGGCTTTCAGGTTAGGGGGGGCTTAAGGTTCAGGGTCGTCTTCGGGGGCTTCGGAGCGTCGTGGTGACAATTCCCTACCCCCTAAACCCTATAAGCCCTGAAAGCCCTTAAAACCGTAAGCCCTAAACCCTATAAGCCCTGAAAGCCCTTACAACCGTAAGCCCTAAACCCTGTAAGCCCCAAAAGGCCTTAAAAACCCGTAAACCCAAAAGCCTAAACCCTAAACTTTTAAACCCTAAAGCCCGAGCCCCGAAACCCTTAAACTCCTAAATTCTTGATGAGCTTGTGTGTAGGTGAGCACGTTCAACTCGGGACTTCTCGGATTCATTGGTTTAGGGGCTTGCAGTCGGGTTTCGGGCTTAGGATTTCGGGTTTTGGGATCCAGATCATTATGATTATCCCGGTTTGGGGTTTTGGGGGTTGAGGATTTATGGCCAGGATGTTGGGGTCTAGTATTTAGGGGTTTAGGGTTCAGGGCCTTGTCGAATAAGTTGTGGCATTTTTTGTGCATAAGGGCCAGGGCTGTCACCGCGGGGGACCGTGCGTGGTACCTCTTCTCAACATCCCCTCTAGAGTACTCGGTCGGGGCATGTTCGTGAAGCATGACGCAAATATCAAGCCACCCCATTCTTCTCTAGTGAATGTAATTTGTCCGAAACGAGATCATCTTTATTCATATGTCAGAACAACCCTAAACCCTTAACCTATGAAAACGCAGTATTTCAGCACCTAGTGGCCCTAAACCCTAAGCCCGAAACCCTAGTGTTGCTCTGAAGAGCATGGCCGCTCCTTGGCAATGCTCCTGCGCTGTGCATTGGACAACATCCTGGAAGCATCAGCTTTGGGGTGTGTTTAGGGTTTAGGGTTTAGGGGTTTAGGGTTTTAGGGTTTAGGGTTTAGAGTTTAGGTTCCCTGTTGGGCAATATGAAAAAAACGGTTGTTTGTTAATCCTTATTGGGCTTTCTGATAATGAAAATGTAAAATGGTAGCCAACAAGGACCCAGCACAGGGGTTCAGGGCTTAGGGATTCAAGGTCTTCTGGTTTGGGTTTAGGGTTTAGAGGGTTAGGGTTTAGGGGTTTAGGGTTTAGGGTTTGAAGTTTAGGGCCAAGGATTGGAGTTTAGGATTTCGGATGTCTACACTTGGTCATAGCATGTGACAGATCTGCAAGAATCGATGTCCAGACAAAAGGGCTCAACAAAAAGTACGTCTCCCAAACTCACGGGTAACTGGGAGACTCTGTCATCAATGGGCAGTCCTAGACCCTCAACTCAAACTCCCTTTAAATCTTTAGGGATTCAGAGCCCTGAACCCTAAACCATAAACCATAAAGGGGGCTTGAGAAGCCTAGGCTTTCGGCCTAAGGTGTACCTCCAGCAGGAAAGACCTACCTTCTTAAGGAACTCTATATAGAAAGTAGAATAAGGATCCCTAAAAAAGGTAGGTCTTTCCGGCTACAGGTAAGCCCAAAAACCCTCAACCCAAAACCCTCAAAAAACCCTCAACCCTAAACCCTAACCTCTAAACCCAAAAAAAAGCCTAAGGTGCCCTAAACCCTAAACCATAAACCACAAAGGGGGCTTAAGAAGCTTAGGCTTTCGGCCTAAGGTGTAGGGGCTGAGATAGGGTCTCACTAAGCCCGAGGCCGCCCTGGAAGACCCTGCCGACATCCCCCACACAGCCCCGTTTCGGTTTTAAGGCTTGGGCTTAGGGCTTGGGGTTTATAAGGGTTCAGGGTTTAGGGTTCAGGGTTTAGGGTTTATAGGGTTTAGGGCTTAGGGTTCATGGTTCAGGTCACAGGGTTTAGGGTTCAGGGTTTAGAGGCTTAGGGGTTTAGGGTTCATGGTTCAGGTCTTAGGGTTTAGGGCTCAGGGTTCAACCCAATGGCACTAGGGAGAATTTTGGCCGATGATCTCCACCTGATTTCTGGAGTTCGGCCCCAAACCTTTTCGTTAAACCCGAAAGTTGGTGTTCTCGTATTCCATGGCTTTCAACAGGGTTTTCAAGAGGGGCTGGAACGAAGGGATGGTAGTTGCTTATAGGGGCATTTGGGAGCTAAAGGGTGTAGTTTAGGTACGCGAGGGTTGCAAGCTATCCCTGATGATCCAAAAACCTACTGTTTTTGTGGGTAATATACGTTAATATACGCCATTAAGGTGCCATAACCAGTGATTTTGTAGGGTTTGAGGAGACAGGTACAGGTTCGATTTGAGGGTTTTAGGCTTCACGGCTCAGCGTTAAAAGGTTTAGGGTTGACATTATCACCCTAAGGGTCCAAAGGACCCAATAATCATGTACTTGGGTTGCGGATAGTAGTTTTGTAGGTTAGTTGTATTCAGAAGAATATTAGGCACTTGAACCCTTAGGGTCAGGCTTCCAACACAAGACCCGGCTCTGAAGACTTGAAACTCCATTCGAGGAAAAACGGGCAGCTTAAACGGTTATAGGGGTTTAGGGTTAGGGTTTAGGGTTTAGGGTCTGGGGGTCTAGGGGTTTAGGGTTTAAACGCCCATTATGAAAATGCTATGTTTAGTAACTTCTGGGAATTTGGTCCTCATACAAACTCAAACACTTAACGAAAATCATATGTTTAGTTATAGTAACCCCATGGAGTTTTGTCATAATGCAAAAGTACAAATACGACATAGTTCCTAAGGGCGCTAGAAAGACAGGCCTTGTCCAGAGGGCGGCTCATTTCTACGCGCGGGCGGCGTCCTCTATTCAAACGGCACTACCCTGTAGCACACTGTAAAACAGCTGCAGGCGCCAACATGCACTCAAACCCCCAAACCCATCCACCCCCGACCCTCTTACATACCCGCAATCCCCCTGCATGTCAATGTCGCCGCGCATTGGCGCGGATTTTTCACAAAGGCGGCCATCGTTGATACAAGTAACACTCAGTAGAAATGCCTGCAATGATGACTTAAACCGGGATGGGCTACAGATGCTACAAACGTATGCAAGCCCTCTTCGTTGCCGGGACATTGCACAGTTCCACTGTTGAAAAAGCAGGCCGACGCCAGAACAATGACAGGTGGGTGGGAAGTCAATTGTAAGATCTTGCGAAAGATATACCTTAGGGTTAGGGTTTAGGGTTTAGGGGTTTTACCGTACTTTGAAGACAGGTTGTCCATGTTTCACTGTGCTGCAAGAGCCATCATACAAAAGTACGAAGCTCTTCGTAGTGCTTGGCTCTGGCCGACAGCAAAAACTTGGCATGGATGCTCGATCCACTGGGAACCCAGTCCTACAGTGCCCATCATCAAACAGACGCCTGCGTGCCAAGCTCGTCCGTCATATGCTACAAGGCTTGGGGCTTACAGTATGGTTATACACCCAAAAGCGCAGCTGCGGAGCCCTGCCTGAACTGCGCCTAAAACATCCACCCTCTGTGGCCGCATGGCATCGTGGTCGCTGCCTCAGTAATGCGGAGGGTTTCGGGTTTATAGGGTTCAGGATGCTAGGATTCGGAATGTAACATAGAGGGGTTTATGAATCGGAACTGGATTTCGGGATAGATTCGACAATCTACTGCCCATTTTTCAGACTTCTATAGTCGGCTCGGGGGGCCAGGCCCTGCGAAGCAGGGAAGCATCATAACAGGTGCCACAGGGCTTTAGGGCCGAAGTGGCAAAAAGTAATAGGCTTTCAGTTTTTATGGTTTGGGGTAGTCTGGGGAGAAGAACAGCTTGCGGTTTGGGTGTACCTGCAGAACCATGGCATTCTCTTAAACCCTAAACCCTAAGGGTCCAAGTAGTCCTGATTTATGGCTTCTGGTACTCAAAATGGACCCAAGGTCCCATAATAGGGAGTACTTGGACCCTTAGGGTAAACCCTAAACCCTAAACTGTAAACGGGAGCTGAAGCCGCTGAGGGCCCAGCCCACGCCCAACTGTCCATCGGAGTTTCGGCCGAAGCCCCAGACGTCACCGCCAGACGTCACGAGAAGACTGCGCAGCGTGGCTGAGTAAGGTGGGGTGTATAGGGCTCCCATAAGCGACTACAAAGCTAGAATAGGGCTATATCAAGAATCTAGAGGCCCTAAACCCTAAACCTGGGAATAGGGCCGTATAAGAATGTAGTTAGAGGCCCAAAAACCCTAAACCCCAAACCATGGTATGAATTACTCTATTCCGACCCGTTTTGGGGGGGGAGGCGATGGCTCTGTCAGAAGCGGCTTAGGGCTTAGAGGCCGAATGTGGGAGCAACTGCTGCTCAGCCCAGCTTTTGCAGGGTTTAGGGTTCAGGATCTAAAAGTTTGGGGGTCTGAATACGGTATATATCGGTATATTAAGATTATATGGGTAGTTCTCTAAATTAGGGTCTCTGTTTAGGTCCCCAATATAGTACGGCACCCTTATAGAAAGGATCCTAAAATGGACCCTGATTTAAAGAGCTACCCATCTAGTTTTGATGAGGAGCCCCTCTGGAGGAGTACTACATAACATTCAGAGTTTAGGTTTTAAGCTTCGATTTCTTGTGCAGCAGACCATGAAACCTTCAACCGAATCGCCCAAGCCCTCAACCCTACAACCCAAACCCTAAAGTCAACCCTGACAATTTTTAAATGAACGAGAGAAGTGAACCCTCCCCTCATGTCGGGACCCTGAAACCTGAAACCCTAAACCCTAAACCCTACGCCTCAAACCCTAAACCCTAAACCCTCAACCCGATCTTTGCTCCAATGCCATAATCAAGAAACCATACTATTTACTATAGATCCCCATTATGGTAACTTAAATAGAATCCCTAAACCCTATAAACCCTAAACCCGATCTTTGCTCCGATGCCCGATCGAGGTCACTAGAGGTGAAACGTCGAATCGGCCCTGGAGGGTTCGCTGCAACCGAGCTAAGCCAACCTAACTGCGTAGGGTTTAGGCTTGAGGGGTTTAGGGTTTTGGGGCTTAGGGGTTTAGGGGTTTAGGCTTTAGGCTTGAAGGGGTTTAGGTTTTGGGGGTTTAGGGTTTAGGCTGCCGCAGCTGAAGGTCATGTTTGAAGGCTCCAGCTCTCTTGGAAGTTATCGGGTTGAGTATAGGGATCAAGTGTGGGTGCTGCGCATCTTGGTACCGAAGTCTCCTTATCTTCCGGCACTTTCGTGCTCTTTGAAACTATGGCTACTGCCGGGGTATTCTTGCTCCAACCGCCTTTTGAAAGGACGTACGGTTGATGATAGAAACCCTGCATTACCTTAAGGACCCTAAACTATGGGAATAATGGTATGCTCCTGATTATGGGTAATGCAAGGTTTATATCATCAACCGTATGTTAAACACTCTTTCATCGGCAACCCTGCGGAATCTCTCTGTGAAGCGAATGCAAGCCCGACAATCCTGAAAGCCTGTCAGCCGTGAACCCCAAGCCGAAACTCGGAAACACAACTGGTTCCCTGTTGGGGTCATATTAAACATGATCATTTTTTAATCCTTATTAGGGGTTTATTTTAACAACAATGTAAAATTGTGTCCAGCAAGGACCCAGGAAAGCTCTGATCCCTAATTCCCTGCCAATCGAAATAACGCACCACTTCGACCCCCCAGCGTGCGACAGAAACTTCGGGCGACCTTGTTGGCTAGCGGCCCACTAGATTGGAAGTTTTCGCACGACAGTCGAGGGCATAGGAGTTCAGATTGGGCATCTACTGCTGCGGGTTTAGGGTGAAGAGCCCCACATGGCCGTACCTGGGCTGTAAATAACCTACCTTTCTGGGATCCTCATCGTGATTTCCTTCCACAAATCCTTCAAAAGGGTAGGATATTTTCGGACCAAGTACACCCTAAACCGCGAACCCAAGAGTTTGAAGACTTGGAGCTTCTTGCTTGCTTAGCTGCCCAGCACCAAAAGGGAACGAAAGGTTAACCTTCGGGACTATAGTACCCCAGAATGGTTACTTGCTCTGCTACTTGGCTTACTTTGTGTGGTTTCGGCTGCGGAAGCTAGGGAGGCCATGGCTTACTTGTCCAATATGCTACAAGAGCACTACCTGGACCCTAAATAACCTCTACTTTGTTAAGGACTTATGCAAGGAAATCATCATAAGGAACCCTAAAAAGGTAGGTTCCTTAGGGTCCAGGTCAGGCTTACTAGGGATCTAGAAGCCCAAACAGGTTGAAGGTCAACCACTCTACTAAGATTGTTCATTGACGACCACACTCACGGTTTAGGGTTTAGGGTTTATAGGGTTTAGGGTTTAGGAGGACAGCAACCGTGATGACAGCGCGTTCCTTTACTCGTTCCTGTGAGGGTCACAAGAACTGAGGAGATTTGTTACCCTAGCCCCCAAAAAGGTCGTCAACCCGTGAATCCTGGCAGGAGATTATGTACCCAAAATGGGCTATCTAGCCAGCCCCCTAGACAAGGTTTCTGCTAAGCATTAATGGCGAGTTCGAGCGGCCCCTGCTTAGCTTCTGTAGGGCCTTGGATACTGCGTTTATGAAAAGCGCTTCTGGCTTGGGCTTTGGAGTGAGGCCATTGGGGGCTTCAGGGCGAAGAGGGAAACGTTGATGTTCTGCTGTAGGACAACTTCGAGTGGGCTGCCGCGCCAGCCTGTAATGTGTGGAATGGCAGGCCGAAGCAAAGTAAACTCTTAGGTCCACACCCTAACCCGGAAACCAGTGAAACAATTTCATGTCTGGCTCTGACTAAGCCGCACTGCCCTGCTAATCCAGGCCTTGCCAGCCCTGATCAGCTAACACCCAAACCTTCACCAGATCCAAACATGTGCTCCCAGAAGCTGAAAACCTACCACTAACGACTGAAAACCCAACAACTAACCTTTAACTCCATGCCTCAAGCCTGTTAATCAGCTGCCTGCCACTCTAGAGTGAGACGTGAGACGCCGGGCAAATGAATGTGGCACCATATCCAGTTTTAACTTAGATCGAAGACATCAACCCTTGAACCAAACCTTGAGCTTCGTGAACCCTTACAACTTACGCCAAAAAATCTGTCTAAATCCTAAAATTAAAGTGATGCCCTTTCGAAGTCTCGTGGCCGCAAGGGCCCGCTTGGCGGAAACCCTTGCTGGCAGCCCCTCTTCTCGTGCATCAACGACCACCTGGCGACGATCTTAGAGTCTTCCTTCTCTGAGTTTCGGGTTCAGGGTTCAGGGTTTAAGGTTTCGGGACTCGGGTTTAGGATTTTTTGAAAGGTTAAGGGCCTAGGGCTCAAGGATTTTTTTTTGGTGGAGAGTCTTTGCTTCCAGGAGGGTCCCGTCGTTCACCCCCCAAAAGCATAAGAGAGTAGTCCTAACTATAGAAGCAGAGGGCCTCAGGGTTTAGGGCTTAGGGTTTAGGGTCTAGGGCCGTTTAGGGATTTAGGGTTTAGGGCCGCTTAGGGTTTAGGGCTTAGGGCCGTTTAGGGTTTAGGGTTTAGGCCCACCTTCTTCAATGCAGTCTTGTGGCATATCGATTCAACCCTAGACATCGAGTCGTGCCTGTCGTCTTGGAAGTACGGGCTAGCGCCTTTGCAGAGCTTTCAAACGACATGGGATGATGCCATGTTCCAGGATTTTTTTGTTCAGAGCTTGAGCCCTAAACCCTAAAACGAACAAATGTATTCACAAAGGTAGCACCTGCAACACCCCTTGCAATTTCGCCCCCCCCCCCCTTGAGAGCTCAACCGAACCTACAGATACCTGCAAAACCACCCGCAAAATGTAAAAACCGGAGCCCGCGCATGGAGTTGTCGAGCCTGACTCTGTCACCAGGATCTCGATTCTTGCTGCTCACTGCACCAGAGAATTCGAGTTGCAAGCCTGGCAACATAGCATACTGTCTGAAGGTACATACTTATCTTTAAACTCTAAGCTCTAAACCCTAAACTCTAAACCCTAAACCCTAAGCTTCAAAGTTTAAACCCCAAACCCTAACCCCTATAAACCCCAAACCCTAAACCCCAAACCGTAAACCCTCAACCTTATCGCTTTGGATTCAGGTGTCGTCTTTCTTTCCTGACAGCTTACAAGTCACCCAGGGTGTGTCGGATCGGATGAAGTTCGGACGCCTCCGATGTTTTTGGCTTAGGGGTTTTAGGGCTTAGGGGTTTAGGGGTTTAGGGTTTAGGGGTTTGGGGTTTAGGGGTTTAGGGTTTAGGGGTTTAGGGTTTAGGGTTTAGGGTTTAGCGGTTTAGCAGTGTAGGGGTTTAGGGCTTAGGGGTCATTTTTTGATCGAAGCTTTGCCGAGGTTTTGCAGATCTTCACGAGGGAGCTTCTCAGCAGACTGGTTAGGGCTTAGGGTTTAGGGCTTAGGGTGCTAGGTAGCTGGAAGAATCAGGCGCTTTACTGCAGGACACGGCCGAAACCCCCATCTGCACACCTGTGCCTCCGTTCCCAAACCAAAAACCTTAAACCCTGAACCCCATACACTCCAAACCCTGAACAACAAACCCCGACAAGAACCACACCCAGTCCTGAAACCGAAGTCCAACAACCCGCTAACATGCCAAACCTGCAGCCCTACATCGGCCCCTCAAATCGCAGCAACAGCTACCACGCATCCCAAGGCGCGGCACAGGAGTTTGGTCTTGAAGATTAAGGAATTCGAGATTTGAGCTTGGAAGTTCTTGGCTTGGGCATACACGGTTTAGGGTTCAGGGTTTCGGGTTGGGCTTAACTCAGTGCTTGGATAGGCTTTGGTCTTGACGAATGTGTGTGTTCGAGCTTTGAGTTTCGCATTCAATAATGCTTCGGGTGTGTTTCAGGCTCGGACGAAACTGCAAAACGTGTCAAAGGCGGACCAAGAAAAGCGCAGACGCCTTGAACCCCTGAACTGCAACTACGCCATACACCCAGCTTGTTGAACCCAGATTCCTAAACCCTTAACCCAATATGTATCCCAAACACTACACCCTATATCCTAAACCTGAAAACCAAAGTCCTAAACCCAAGTGGCTCTCTTAAACCCCTAAACCCTAAACCCTAAACCCCTAAAACCTTAAACCCTCAACCCCTAAACCCCTAAACGCGTAAACCCTAAACCCAAACAACTAAAGCCCTAAACCCTAAACCCCTAAAGCCCTAAACCCTGAACCCCTAAACCCCTAAACATTCAGACAAAGGAGGCGGTTGGGCCACTGAGCTGTACAGCGCTCGGGGGTACACACCTTGGCGTTTCGGTTGAAGTCTCAGTGTTCCGGGTAGGGTTTAGGGTTTAGGGTTGAGGGTGTAGGGTCTAGGGGTGAGCGTGTACGGTTTAGGGCCGGGGGTGTAAGGTTTACAGCTGAACCAGACAAAGAACGTGGAATCCAGAAGCCTCAACCTTGAACCGTGAACCTAGACCCGTAATGTAGGGGCCTAAATAACTACCAATACTATTTTGTGCTGTTTTTTTGGGGGAGGGGTTCCTTATTATAGTTATAATACAATGGACCCCAAAACCCTATTCTAGCGATTAAGGCCCCTATATTAACCCTAGACCCGGAAATTGCTTGGCATCCTCTCGGGGTGTTGAACCGACAGTCTCCAAAGGCAATCCTTAACCTTCTAAAAACCCCCAAGCAACCTGCTCAAACTCACTAGAATCCTAGTCTAAACATTCAAGCCCGCTGCGACACAGACTCTATAAACCTATACTACATCTCTTATAAAGCCCCGATAGAAACCGAACTTGAACAAACCCTGTTCTAAATGTTGATCAGGCCTGAAATACCACGCTTGGCCCGGTGCTGTTGCGCCAGGGCGGCGCACAGTGATTAGCCGGTCGCCACCTGGCGGAGAGGGCTTTGGGTTTAGGGGGTTTAGGGCTCCGGCTTTAAGGGTTGCCTCTCCCGAAGATTCGACCCCCCCCCCCCCCCATACCCAAACCCGAAACCCGAAACCCTAAACTCCTAAACCCAAAGCCCCTGAACCCTGAACCCAAAGCCCTAAGGAAGGAAGCAATCACCCACTGCCCGCCCAACCTGAAGCCCTAGACCAAAAACCCTGAAGTCTAAACCCTCTAACACAAAACCCTAAACCCTTAACCCTAAAACCCTAAAACCCTAAACCCTAAGCCCTAAACCCCATAGAACCCT
>CAJNJA010096585.1:29463-47123 GCA_905231915.1 Symbiodinium necroappetens
GGGGGGGGGGGGGGGGGGGGTTTAGTAGGTTGTGAGGGTTTGGGCTTTAGGGTAGGTTTTAGGAAGTTCTATGGATCCGATTCAAGGCTGAGGCTTCATAAGCGTTCTATGGAGTATCGGTTCCGAGTTTAGGGTCTAGGCGTCTCTATTCGGAGGTTCGGGAGCTAAGGGCAAAGGGTTCGTTATAGGTTCACAAGGGTTCCGTGACTGTTGTACATGGTGTGATATATAACTATGAGGTTTTATAGGAAGGATTCTACAGTTTTCCCTAGTTTTTTTGCTGCGTTTCTTGGAAGGTTATCTAAAGCTCTACGAGTGCTGTATAGGAGTCTCGGATTTACGGCTCGGCGTACATGTTAGTTTGCACCCTTGGGGCTATGCAGTGAAGGTCAGTGAAGGGAAGTTGGTAGAGGTCAGAGAGCAGAAAAGCACAGGCGAGGTGTCTGATATAGGGGCTTGAATAACTAGAGTTTTAGTACTGGGGATACTACGGTATAACCCTGGTAAGGAACATTACCAAGGAATAATATTACGAGTAAAAACACGATAAGGAATCGAGGCTCAGGTTGAAGTGCTCCTGGAGCACATGCTTGAGTCTTGGCCTAGCTGCAACGACAATACTCTCCCTGTTGGGACTGTTGGGACACGGTTTAGGGTTTAGGAGCTCGGTGCTTTGTCAGGGGATTTGAAACATGGACTCCAAAAACATGCATGGCAGTGACAAAATGCATTCTGTCGGAATCTTGTGTACAGTGTCAGTGACAAAGAACACCCTTGACCACCCGATTGGCTAGGTGAGCTATGGATTGCGCTGTCATGAATGAACGCCCTGGCATATCTCGAGAAATATACGAGCTTAATGATTAAGCCATTCCTGCACTGTACTATTGCCCAACCATAGATTAAGGATAAACTTACTGCGAATTCTTCAAAGTCCCATGGTAAGATTCTGAGAGCTCTGGAGAAGTCCGAACATCTTTAGGATCCGATAGTGGTGATCCGCAAACAGGTACTCCCGAGCCCACGAAACACAGCCTTTAAACATGTGAAGACAGTGGAAGCATCATTCCTCTACAATGCCAACTCCTACGGTTGATGATAGAAATCCTACATTACCCCTGATAAGGAACATACCATAATTCCCATAGTTTAAGGTCCTTGAGGTAATGCAGGATTTATATCATCAACGGTAGTCTCTTGTTGAAGCGTTTTCTTGGCTCCTCGTACCATTCAGGCATCGACTTCGTCCCAGCATCAGTCAGGCGCCAAACCTGACATCACAGGCCCTCCAGAGGGGTAGTTTAGGGTTTAGGGCACAGGAAAGCATTGCAGATTCAGGGTTAAGGAATTTCAGGCTTTGGGGGTTCTGTTTGGAAGCCACAACGAGCAGGGCCACTCCTTTTTATGAGGATCCCGAAAGCCGAAACCCAAACAAGACACCCGAATTTCATGCTACAACTGTCAATATCTCATCCACCAGGAAATCTGTCCAGGGTTTACGCAGGGCTTAGGGCCTTTTAGGGCTGAGTGTCCCAGTGCTTAAGGGCTTATCGGTTTAACAGTTTTCACGAACTCTCTCAGCCCTGAATTTTCGGACTCCGTACTCCCTTAGTTTCCTGAACCGCAAAGTCCTAACTTCGACCTTAACCCAAAAACCTATAGAAGGACATCATAACTTTGAGGCGTTAGGCAAGGTTGAGCCTTTAGACATCAGGGCTTAGGGTGTGGAGTTGAGGACTTAGTAGGGTTTAGGGCTCTGGATTTAGGGTTTGGGTTTAGGTTTAGTTTGGGGTTTAGGGTTTAGGGTTTAGGTTTAGTTTGGGGCGCTGAGTGCCGATGGTGTATGTGACATAGAGGCATTGGGGCGTATTGGGAGCAGCGTTGTCTGGTCATGCACAATCTTAGGGCCTCAGAAAAGCACATAAGCACAAATTAGGATAGGGTTCGTAATTACCATTGAACCCTATGTGGTCCTTTTGATCAAGGCAAGGAACACATACTACAAAGCCTGCCTTGTCTGGCTTCCGCCGCTCCAGGCGCTGGTGCAAGGGCCTCTGATGCATAGAGAGCTCTACATATCCCTTCAGGGTTTAGGGTTTAGGATTCAGGGTTGGTGACAGAACTGCACTGGCTTCCGCACGGGCAGTTGTGAAGTCTGGCTGCATGGCATTGTCCGTATGACATACGGTTGATGATATAAATCCTGCATTACCCATAATAAGAAATATACCATAGTTCCCATAGTTTAGGGTCCTTCCAAATTTAGGGTTAATCTTAAGGTAATGCAGGATTTATATCATCAGCAGTCGGATCAACAGAACTGAAACAAGGTCTGCACGGCAAACTTAGCATGCAGAGCTCCCGAGAGGCGATCCTAGGTGTCGAGCTGTCTTTAGGTTCAAACAAAATGCTTGGGGTTTAGGGTTTTAGGGCTTTAGGGTTTTTGGGTTTAGGGTCTAGGATTTGGGATTTAGGGTTTAGGGTTTAGGGTATCACAGTGCTTTGAGCGTACTTCATAAAGCCTGGGCTCGAAGCGCTCCAACCCCAAACCCTAGATTGCAGGCAGTTTCTGGCTGCAGGTTCTGAGCCCTATCCTAGACCCTTACATGTGCTGCTTTTCTGGTTGCCCTAGCTTCATAGGATCTTAATCATAACGGAAGTCATCCAAACAAAAAGTACAGTACAAGTACTACGGTGGCTATATTTAAATATGCGGGTTTTTACCTCCCTGCACTCCCTAAACACCCTAAACCCTACACCCCTAAACCCTAAACCCTTAAACCCTAAACCCCTAAAGATATTTCATACTACCTCCGTTGGCTTCGGGCCTGGACCGCCAAGCCCACTTTAGATTAGCAGATCCCCCTCTACCCCTCCGCATATTTGCATGGAGGATTTAGGGAGTGGCGGGGGGGGGGAGTTTAGGTTTTTCAATACCCTAAACCGTCAACCCTGAACCGATTTACACAGCACGTTTAAACACACCTCTGCGGCTCCGCGGGCTTGGCCGCCCTCCGCTTCCTTTAAAAGCACGCAACTCAAGAGGTAGTCGTAATCGGAAGATCTGAAGCCCGAAACCCTAAACCCTAAGCTCTAAACTCAGGGTTTAGGGTTTAGGGTTCAGGGTTTAGGGTTTTAAACCCTACACTCTACACCCTCATCAACTCTGAAGTCTAAACTCTAAGCCCAAAGCCCCAAAACTCTAAACTCTCATCCCTGAGCCCTAAGCCCTAAACCCTAAACCCAAATTCTGTAAACTCTCAGCCCTGAGCCCTAAGCCGAACATCCGAAACTCCAAAACTCGGGATTCTGTCTCTTCTCTCTGGTTCTTAGTAGGGAAGGAGGGAATGGATCCCTATGATAGCCCCTTAAGGTCGCCTATAGCAGTCCCAAGAGCCCATTCCCCCATTCCCTACTAAAAACCAGTCTCTTCAGTCAGACCCCCGGCCTGTGAATGTCGAATGCATCGTTGGCCCAGGAGGATCGCTCCTGTTCTAAGATCTCTAGGTCTTTGGCTTTAGGGCTTAGGGCTTCGGGTTTAGGCTTAGGGGCTTAGGGTTTCGGGTTTGAAGGTTTAGGGTCAACGGGTTGGGGTTTAGGGTATAAGGTTTAGGGTTTAGGGTCTAGGACTTACGGTCTAGGGTCTAGGGTTTAGGGAAGTATGGCTTACGGCGCAAGCTTGCAAACGTTCACCTCATAACACCCGGAATCCAGGGTATCGTGCACGATGGTTTTGGGGGGAGACGGGAAGACCAAAAACAACGCTACACCCTAAACCGTAAAATCCCTAAGCCAGAAGTCTAAATCACTTGATTGCAGAGCCAAGCCCACTTATGACTAACAAACCCCCTAAAACCAGAAACCCCCTGAACCCTAGACCGGAACCCTACATGCTAAACTTCTGACACCTGAAAGCCTAAACCCCAACCCTACAGCCTACACTTCTGACCACTCGGGTTCAAAGTGAGCAGAGAAGTCCTGGTAAGCATGCAAGCTTAGAAGCTTCTCGTTGGGATTCTCCCACCTGTCGCGCCCATGAGAACGGTGAAGACAGAAAGGTGTAGCATGGAGGCTTTAATGCTTGTTGTAAGACTTATGGTATACCTTCAACACGTACGTCCAGTCATAGAAAGATAGAAGGTCGCAGAGAGAGACAGAGAGAGAGAGAGAGAGAGACAGAGTGTGAGACTCGCAAGGGGGCAAGACGGTGACTCTAATGTCAAACGGTCAGGCCCAAAATCTTCAACATTGGAGGGTGTCGACCGGCGGATAGGTAGTTACCCGCTTTGAACAGACAGGTACTGCACAGCGCAGAGCGCAGCACACCCCAGCACAACATACTGTACTACATCACGGAATTGTCTGCACAGACTGCCTGACATTACCGCTCAAGAGCAAAAGGAAGGGCAGGCTCATGGCTTGTCAGCCAGCAGCAAAGGGCCTATAAAAGGCATATAGATCGGGGCGGCTATATACTGCTACGAGTAGCATTTATTTCGACCCCGATATTCGGTTCTAGGTTGTTCGCCCCAATACCCACATCTAGACTCGGTCCGAAACATCATTACTAGTTAGGGTTTCACAGCAGGCAACCAGGGAACACGTTACCTCGTAATTACACAGTCATTAAATGACAGTACGGGCGGGTAAAGTTGAGACTTTGCGGTATGTTGGTTGACTTAGATGACTTGCATTAGTTCTGATTCACGGCGCCTGAGGAATACTCGTACTAACTGTTCAGACCCCTATATTGGGTTGTAAAGGCTTGGGTTCACGGGTTTCGCTGCAGCCCATGCACTGCAAGACGGCACAGAAGCTGCTTCCTTTGTGCGCTCCAGATAAGCCGCTCTGATATCATAACTAACCTATTCGAGACACGGAGTCCTCATGACAATCCACGCGGTTCTGAACTTCGAACAATTCTGCCGGCACGTACATATCAGAAGAAGGGGAGCAGTAAACGCGCCCAAGCCATGGGACCATGGCACATTCCAGCAGCAAAATAAAATCTTTGACTCATCCATGCAGTCCTTAAGGACCAAAAGACCCTTAAAAGTAAGGGCCCTATACCCTTATACTATGAATCCCTATATGGTATATGAACCTTAAACCCTTTTAGGGCTCATTTCGTCCTTAAGGGTTGCAGCTATACCCTTTGGAAGCAAAGATGCAGCTCAGAAATGTACTCGTTGAAAGCTCACCAAATCCCAATCAATCGGAAAGTTGGTACTTGTTGCGGTGAGCCAACTAAGTCTCTGCCTGGTCTAGTCTTTAGCACACAGCACTTAGGGTTTAGGGTCTAGGGTTTATAGGGTTTGCGGTTTAGGGTTTAGGGTTTATAGGGCTCTGGTTTACCATCCCTTAACCCTAAACCCTATATGCCCTCAAAGGCCCTAAGCTCCATCCAAACCCAGGGCCAGAACCGCCCACCGAGAGCTCAAAGACCCGACCCGATGCTTGCAATGCCGTTTCCGCCTCAGGGAAGGTGCTTTGTACTCGCTAAAGAGGACATCCTGGCAGGAGTGACACACGCACACTTTCTCTTTCTCTCTCTCTCTCTCTCTCTCTCTCTCTCTCTCTCTCTCCGTCTGTCTGTCTCTGTCTATCTCGCTCTGTCTCCGTCTTCTTGGATCAAGCGTCAAGGATTCGGGCTTCGGAAACAAGGGTGTGTTGGTCTTTCTGTTATGCTGCGGTTGTCGGCTAGGGAACATGGACTGCGGTGATTGCAGGGCTATGGGCACCACCGTAGCAAGAAGACCACGACGATACCGACAGAGACAGAAACAAAAAGATCATCACCAGGATCGCCACCTCCACCACCACCACCACCACCACCACCTCCAGGAATCGCAAAACGACATCACCGAGGCACTCATCAATGCAGCTGATCCTGGCCGGGCTGCTTGCACCTAGGGTCTCCTTCCTCTCCATGAGGCAGGTTGCTCTTGTTGGGGTCCATCGAGGGACGTTTTTAGCATCCCAAAGTTTCCGTAAACTTGGCCCTGTACCCCCAAAACCCCCAAAACCTAAACCACCCCAAAACCCTAAACCCCGCATCCCCCAAACCACCCCCGCCCCCCGAATCCTAAATCTTCCGCTTTAAACCCCAAAACCCCAAACCCCCATCCTCAACCCGCACACCTGAACCCCAAACCCGATATCCTAACCCTAAAGCCCCCTAACCCAGACCCTAAACCTAAACCCCAAACGCCCCCCCCTCCCCCCCAACCCCTCCCAAAAAAAATGCCCCCGTCTCTTTAGTCCGGCCTGTGGCCACACCCCCGCAGGCCGCCCTGGCGGACAAAGTGGCCTCACTCAAAGTAGATCTCTCGGGAATCGGAAGACAGTGGGGTTTGGGTTTAGGGGCAGTTAAAGGTTTAAGGTTTTTTAGGACTTGATGGAAGTCTCCCCTAAACCCTAAACCCTAAACCCCTAAACCCCTAAACCCCTAAACCCTAAACCCCTAAACCCCTAAACCCCTAAACCCCTGAACCCTAAACTTCTATGGGTATAGGCTTTATGAGCTGAGCTATGCGGCTTACGGGAGCCAAGGAGCTCCTACGACTTCCGACTCCTTCCACTTTAGGGGTTTATAGGGTTTAGTTTAGGGTTTAGAGGGTTTAGGGTTTAGGGTTTGGGGTTTAGGGCTTAGAGGGTTTAGGGTTTGGGGTTTAGGGCTTAGGGCTTAGAGGGTTTAGGGTTTGGGGCTTGGGGTTTAGAGGGTTTAGGGTTTGGGGTTTGGGGTTTAGAGGGTTTAGGGTTTGGGGTTTGGGGTTTAGAGGGTTTAGGGTTTGGGGTTTGGGGTTTAGAGGGTTTAGGGTTTGGGGCTTGGGGCTTAGAAGGTTTAGGGTTTAGGGTTCTTGGCTTTTGGGGGTTTAGGGTTTAGGGCTCTTGGCTTTTGGGGGTTTAGGGTTTAAGGCTCTTGGCTTTTGAGGGTTTAGGGCTTAGGGCTCTTGGCCTCTTGGGGTTTAGGGTTTAGGATTTTATGCTGAGACAGAAATTACTACCATTATGGAATTAGACTCCCATAAAGACCAGCCTACTCATGGGCTCTGAGGCCTCATTGCATAATAGTACTGTATATGGGCAGTTCTCTAAACTACGGTCCACTGTTAGGGGTCCTTCTAATCAGGGTGCCATACTCTGCTGGGGACCTAAAGAGGCCCTAATTTAGGGAACTACCCAAAAGGGCCCTCTTGACGAAGCGAAGCTCCCACCGCGTCCGCAACTCCGCACCCCAAACAAATCCTTAAACCCTAAACCCTAAGCCCTTAGCCCTAAACCCTTTAAGCCCTAAGCCCTAAACCCTAAACCCCTAAATCCCAAACCCAAAAAACCCCTAAATCCTAAACCCTATAAGCCCTAAACCCAAACAAAGTCTAAACCCCAAAAAAGCCTAGACGACCCTAAGGCCTGCAATCTAGGGACCTTAATAAATTAGAATAGGGTTTCGGGGCTCCTTTATAGTATTAGAAATATATTCCTATAATAAGTACTGTAAGGAACATTAAGAGTTACATAAATATTGGTACTTATTTTGGCTTCTATATTCGGCCCTAACCTCCATCAAGGCCACTATCAACCCTGCAGGCCCCACTCGTCCTTTTCTACCCCCCGAATCCAGAAACCGACAAAGCTCGGACCCTGATGCACTAATATACAGTGCTTCAGAATGATTGGAATAGAGCTGTTGCGAGGTATACTCTAGTACAAATGCAATAACATACAATAAGGATCAATAAGGAACGGTATCGGTACAGTAATCTTTTTTGAAACTTCTATATGGGTATTAGGGTCCCTTTTGGGATCCTTTTCATAAGTAGGGTGCGACCATGTTTTGGGTTCCTAAAACGGGACCCTCGTTTCGAGAACCCAAAACCCTAAACCCTGAACCCTAAACCCTAAACCCTAAACCCAATACCCTTAAACCCCAAACCCTTAAACCCTAAACCCCTAAACCCTATAAATAAACCCCTAAACCCCTAAACCCTATAAACTACACGTATGAAGCCAGGTTTGGGATTCCCGGCTGTCGCTTGATGGTAGGGAGCGAGTGGCTCTTTCGCATGGCGCACCTGAGCTGCCCTAAACCTGAAACTCCTGAATTCCTACACAGAAAAACCCCTACACCCTAAACCTGAACCTTCTGAAACTCCTAAACCCTAAACCCCTCAACCCTAGACCCCTAAAACACCCGAAGTGTGTTCTGCTCCGTGCTTCGACCTTTTTGGCTGTGGGTGCCTCGTCTATTTGGCCTCAATCATTGAAATAGGCTTTGAGTACATATATATATATATACATGTATGTATGTATGTATGTATGAATGTATGTATGTATACATATATACGCATACACACACACACACACGCACATATGGATGATGTACGTATGTATGCATGTATGCATGCATGCAAGTATGTGTGTATGTATGTCTGTATGTATGTATGTATGTATGTATACATATGGATACACGTACACGTCTGTGATTGTACGTAATATGTGCACATAGCTAGCTAGATAGATAGGTAGCTAGCTAGATAGATAGATAAGTAGGTAGGTAGGTAGGTAGGTAGGTAGGTAGATAGGCACATAGGTGGATAGAGCGATAAATAGATAGACAGATAGATAGATAGATAGATAGACAGAAGGATAGACAGATAGACATATATAGGTGCATATATACATATGCACACCTTTCTTTATGTGAGTTTCATGAACGTGTTGGCTTACCCGCTTATTGACTTATTTCTTCAGTTCATATACTTGTAGTTATAGGCATGAGAAAACCCTGAAGACAAGGAATAGTGTTGCTAATTCGGCAATTATTCAGGCTTGCATATTACCTTACCGGTTGGGGTCTCGGAGCGGTCGGAGCCGAAAGAGTCCCTGACCACAACGCAGACTGACTGCTGCTGCAGCCCGGCCAGGTAGGCAAATCGTACGATATCTCCCCGAAACCACCCCCCCAGAATCCTCACCCCAAGTAATCACAAACTTAAGAACTCGCGAATGACATCTGACACCACCATAGTGCCTGCAACCTTTGGGCGCCGGGCGCCCTGCAGCTGCACCACAGCCGGGCCACTCCCGCCCCGCTAGATGTATAGAGCCGAGCTTCCGTGCGAGCACAAGCGGATGAAAGGCCGATGAAAGTAATATCAGGGTCTTAATGAGTCGTAATAATCAGAGAAGGCTTTGGGCGGGGATTTTAGAGTATAGTGCGGATCAGGAGCCCGATGGAAAAAGCTGGGTACTTATTCAGGCTTCTAGATTCTAGATTATCTTGTTATGAGAATGCGATGGCTGTCTGGGCTTGGTTTTGGCTGTATGGCTTTGGACTTTGCATCAGGACCCCGATTGCAGCTACCACAGAACCTAGCATAAAATCCCTAAACCCGCGACTCCGAGGAAACGTACAATAAAGCACCAGGCACCGTTATCATGGCCTGAATAGTTACTGTTATTGCCAGTTTGCTTGTGGAAGGGGCGGTCTAGTATAGTATACTTCTTCAACTTTTTGAATATGCGAGTTACATCTAATACGGAGATATTAAACCCTAAACCCTGAACCCTAAACTCAAATAGATTCCGACCAAAAGCTTCGACCCGGGTCGAAACAGGCTCGGGCTCCGGGGGCAAAGCCGAGGGTTTGGCACACCGAGTAGTCTCCTTTGGTAGGTTACTATGGTGCTTAGTTTTGCGTGGGGGCCTCAGTATTAAGAATAGGGTCTTAGAGACAAAACCCAATAGTCTCCTTTAGTGGGTTACTATGGTGCTTAGTTTTGCGTGGGGGCCTCAGTACTAAGAATAGGGTCTCAGAGTCAAAACCCAATAGTCTCCTTTAATGGGTTACTATGGTGCTTAGTTTTGCGTGCGGGGAGCTCAGTACTACGAATAGGGTCTTAGAGTCAAAACCCAATAGTCTCCTTTAGTGGGTTACTATGGTGCTTAGTTTTGCGTGCGGGGAGCTCAGTACTACGAATAGGGTCTTAGAGTCAAAACCCAATAGTCTCCTTTAGTGGGTTACTATGGTGATTAGTTTTGCGTGCGGGGACCTCAGTACTACGAATAGGGTCTTAGAGTCAAAACCCAATAGTCTCCTTTAGTGGGTTACTATGGTGCTTAGTTTTGCGTGCGGGGGCCTCAGTACTAAGAATAGGGTCTTAGAGTCAAAACCCAATAGTCTCCTTTAGTGGGTTACTATGGTGCTTAGTTTTGCGTGCGGGGACCTCAGTACTACGAATAGGGTCTTGGAGTCAAAACCCAATAGCCTCCTTTAGTGGGTTACTATGGTGCTTAGTTTTGCGAGGGGGCCTCAGTACTAAGAATAGGGTCTTAGAGTCAAAACCCAATAGTCTCCTTTAGTGGGTTACTATGGTGCTTAGTTTTGCGTGCGGGGACCTCAGTACTACGAATAGGGTCTTAGAGTCAAAACCCAATAGTCTCCTTTAATTTAGTGGGTTACTATGGTGCTTAGTTTTGCGTGGGGGCCTCAGTACTAAGAATAGGGTCTTAGAGTCAAAACCCAATAAACTCCTGTAGGAGGTTAATATGGTGCTTAGTTTTGTGCGGGGACCTCAGTATTAAGACCGGGGTCTGAGAGTGCTTATGTCCCAACATTTTTATGCTCATCACACGGGGCCAACATCACAATAATGTTGACAACTCTTAAGGCCTACATAGGGTTTAGGGCTTAGGGGTCTAAGCTAAAGAGTTTCTGCTTCTGCAACATGCCAAGTAGTAATCCTGCACGCCTAAAGCGGCCTTGACGGCCTTGAACCCTGCAAAAACCCAAGGTCCCAAACCAAATTTTCCTAAAGTCCTTACCTTGACAGAAAGTATGTAAACTAACAGCCTTTTCTGGGTCTTGGGCCATTGTTTTGCCTACTTCTGGGGGCTTAGGCCTAAACCCTAACAGCCCGTGCCCTAAACCTACACGCCTGATAGTACCGCAGGAATGAAGCTGGCAAAAGCTGCGGGTGAGCCTGTGTTCGCCACCGCAGGCCTCAGTCGGATAAGCTTCCACCGGCTGGGTGCTTCGCGGGGCCTAGGATTCATTCAGCCTTAGCCAGCGCATTCTTAAGTTATTAAGGCCGTGGGGCTCAGGGCATAGAGGGCTTTCGGCTGAGGGTGTCCAACAGGATCTGGGTTGTGGGGCCTAGGCTCTTAGCCTGAGTGGGTTGGAAGCAACTTGAGAGGCTCTGCAAGAGCACGAATGTGACTTTAGGATTTAGGGTTTATAATATAGGGATTAGGGTTTAGGGTTTAAGGATTATAGGGATTAGGAAACCCGTCGGTGCTTCGGTGACAGATTTGTGCAAGCACTTGTGCGGGTCTTGTTCTGTGCTGCTGCTAACACCACCTGCAAGGCCAAAGACCGTCCGACCTCCTGCACGGGCTTCAGTAAGACGATCCTGAACAGCACTACTGTCTCCACCGTAGGCAGGATGACCCCAGGTGACGATGGAGCCATCGCCAAGGACAGCGGCAAAAGCAGCGTCAGAGGCTTGGATCTGCTGCACGTTCTTCAGCTGATCCTGCACCGCACTACTGTCCCCACCGTGCTCAGCTTGACACCAGGTAACAACAGAGCCATCACCGAGAATAGCAGCAAACGCAGCGTCAGAGGCTTGGATCTGTTGCACGTTCTTCAGTTGGTCCTGCACCGCACTGCTGTCCCCACCCGCCCCAGCAGCACCCCAGGTTACGACAGAGCCATCACCAAGAATGGCAGCAAAGGCGCATGCAGTGGCTTGGATCTGCTTCACGTTCCTCAGTCGATCCTGCACGGCGCTGCTGTCACCACCCTTCTCCGCATCCCCCCAAGTGACGACGGATCCGTCGCCAAGAATAGCAGCAAAAGCATGGATGGAGGCCTGGATCTGCTGCACGTTCTTCAGTTGGTCCTGCACCGCACTACTGTCCCCACCCGCCCCAGCATCACCCCAGGCCACGACGGATCCATCGCCAAGAATGGCAGCAAAAGCGCTCTCAGACGATTGGATCTGCTGCACGTTCTTCAGTCGATCCTGCACGGCACTGCTGTCACCACCCTTCTCCGCATCCCCCCAAGTGACGACGGAACCGTCGCCAAGAATAGCAGCAAAAGCAGCATCAGAGGCTTGGACCTGCTGCACGTTTTTCAGTTGGTCCTTCACGGCACTACTGTCACCACCTAGGCTGGGAAACCCCCAGGTTACGACAGAGCCATCACCAAGAATGGCAGCAAAGGCGCCAGCAGTGGCTTGGATCTGCTGCACGTTCTTCAGCTGACCCTGCACGGCTCCATATCCCCAGGTCACGACAGATCCGTCGCCCAGAATGGCAGCAAACAAGTTGACAAACTTGTTTCTGGAGGCTTGGATCTGCTTCACTGTCTTCAGCTGATCCTGCACAGCGCCGCAATTAGATTCACCGCAAGTTACGGCGGTTCCATCGCTAAGGAGGACAGCAAACGCAGAGGCAGAGGCTTGGATCTGCTGCACATTCTGCAACTCGTCCTGCACGGTGAAGTGGCAATTGGGAAAAAGTGGCCCCTCCTCGTCCTCCGCGTCCCCCCAGGTCAGTATCGATCCATCACCAAGAATGGCAGCAAAAGCATCTCGGCCGGCTTGAACCTGGACTCTGTTAATATGCAAGGTTAGCAAGTCACCATTCTGCAGTCTGGCACGCTTGATGGGCGCACATGCATCCAGAACACTTCCACATGAGCCCACGAGCCGCCCTGCTCCGACTCCCAGAGCCATCTGTGCCCGGCGTTTCAGTGTTCCGACTTCTTCATCCAAGTCGGCTTTCACAGTGGTTGTCTTGCCACTGAGCAGCCCAACTTCCACTGTAATCGACATGCGGCCGCATGAAAATTCAAGGGGCTAGCAGAACTTTAACTACACCCGGGTCCCGTTGTTTAGCACACCTGCCCTGAGCGAATGGACAGAGGTGACGCCAACCTCAAATCCCAAACGTCTACATGCTACGTCGATTTCCGAAGGGTCCAAGTACCAAACTATCAAACATGATCCCAAATACTAACCGACATAACTACTATCTTAAACCCAAGCACCTCATCATTAGGTCCGATGCACCCTGAAACCCTACACAACCATATAAAATCCCCTCATAGGGCCCTTATCCCTTTTTGCTAAACCCAAAACAATAACACAACCCTTGAGTGTTAAGACCTTTACGCCCCCGGGAATTCCAAGACACGTCTGCGCTGCCTCGCTGTCCGAAACCCAGCTGCATCCATGCATGAGAGCATGAGCCACGCGTTCAGGGTTTAGGGTCTAGGGTCTGGGGTTTAGGGCTTCTCGGTCTAAATTATCTCGGGTATGTGGGAACTGACAGGATGGGGTTCTGTATGCATCGCGAGATCCAGGTGGAAGCTGCGACCTGCTGGCAGCGAATTGCAGCCAGGTAGCAACCATGCGCACCGGCACGTGGAGCGGGACGGGCGTTGGAACCGAGTGAAACCTGCAAAGAGACATCGTCGACCCGGGGACAAAAGGGTCTTGGAAAACAAATGTTTATGTCGTATCTACGACTGCCACACGAAACAGGCTCCTTCTTGCAAAAGTTGACAGCATGATTTCTGCGTTTACAGCTTGGAATTGCATCAACCTGGAGGCTTGGACACGCTAGTCGATGTTTTCGGCTTGGTAAGGTTCTTGAGGGGGAAGTAGGAGATTGAAAGTAGCACTGGCGAACATACCGGAAATACCACGCCTGTCACACGAAACAGGGTTAACCACAGGACTGAGAATCTACTGAAGCAAGCCGTTGTGTGTTTTGAGATGAGATGATATGAGATGGTATGGGATGACATGCCACGATCTGTGATGATATGACATGGTATGGAATGGTATAAGATGATATGAAATTCAAAGTGTAAACTCAAACAACAACGGGCTGTCAACTCTTGCAAGAAGAAGCCTGTTTCGTGCGGCAGGCGCAGTAGATTCGACATCAAGTACATGCACACAACCATGAAGAACAGCAAAAGGGAGACAAGCGTACTGAATCTTGAAACAGTCATTCCCCCCCCTAGAACAAGCCAGACCTAGGCGCAGTTACAGTTCTACCCCCTCATCCTAAACCCTACATCCCAAACCCGTCTGTTCCAGGGGGCCGGCTTTGGGGTCCTCTTGCTTTCAGAATTTGCACCCATGCAACCGAAAACAAACGCCGAAAACCGCAACCCTAACCGTGGATGCCTATACCAGGTGTGTTCATGCTTAAATTCCTAAACCCCAAACCCTAAACCCTAAAACCCTAAACCCATAAAGCCCTAAACCCCTGATTGCTTAGCTTGTTTTGGGGAAACCAGGGAGATCGGCTGCTATGAACCCTCACCAGTGCCAGGCGAATCATATCCTCCAAGCCTGAACTCCAAACCTGAACCCGAAACCAAAGCGCGAAAGGTAACCCAAACCCTAAACCCCTAAACCCCTAAACCCTAAACCCCTAAACCCTAAACCCCTAAACCCTAAACCTTAACCCTGGCCCGATGACTCGAAGCAGTAAAAAGAAAGATCCAGACTCACGACCCCAAATCCGCCTCTTCATCCTAAACCTTCCTAGACCCTAAACAACCTAGCTTTTTAAGGACGCATCGAAGGACATCATAATAAGGAGCCCCTCAAAAGGTAGGTTCTCCAGCGTCCAGGTCCCTAAAACCCTAAACCCTGAACCCTGAACCCTACATCCTACACCCTATTTCCAACCTACCCGAAGTCAGTTGTTGCGAGCCTTTCGGCTGGTGATCCCCTGCACAAAGAAGGAGACCGCGGAATGTGTGGGGAAGTTTTGCTATAGGTGTCCGGGTTTAGGGATAGGGCTTGCGAAATTTGCGGGCCTTAGTGGCGAGGGCTGGGGTCGACTATTCATATTGAATATGTGTGCACATATATATATATATGCATACATACATACATACATACATACATACATACACACACACATACATAAATATTTTTTAAAAGAAATATATATATATATACATATATATACATATATATATAGACATGCATATATATATACATACATATACATAGAGAGAGAGGGTTTGTGAAGTGGCCCCTATAGCAATTCTCTGGTCTCTGACTAGTTCAAGTGTCTGGGGGTCTAATTTATTTGAACTATCAGGACCCCGGATCGGAGCTGGATCGCCACAGCTGGCTCCTTGGCCCAATCTTCTGCAACTTGAGTCCTTGAGGCCTAAACTGCGACATGCTTATCCTCCGTGGGCCGGTTAGACTTTAGGGTTTAGGGATTACCTTGACCCCAACAAGTATGTAAAATTCGCCTCTCGGCCCCGGCCGAAGCGGTCGGAGGTTCCTATTCGGCCTCTTACCCACTTTTTTTTGGTCATTAGGGAGGGGGGGGGAAACCCAAGGCCCTGCGGTGGCTTTTTTCTTGCTTGCGCTGGCTGAGAGCGGCAGCCGTGCAAGCCCATGGTCTTCGACACAAAGCACAGGCCAATTTGTTTTCATTTCCTGCCCGTTTTCAAACTCGAGTTTCTGAGCCTGCTTTCGCTTTAGTTGTATTTTTGCCTCGTTCCTTTAACTTTCCTCCGCCGTCCAATTTTTCCTGGCCCCCTTCTCTTTTGTTTTTTTGTCTGTCATCCCATCCCTTCAGTCTTTCCGTACGACGGTGAGCTGCAGTAAATTGGCACCAGCAGTTCGTTGGCCCTCTTTGATTGCGGCCGGGCCGAGGCGGACGACACGCGGCCTCTAAAATAACAGCCTGTTATGGGTCTTGGGCCATTGCGCGTTTAGGGATTAGGCTTTTGGGTTTAGGGTTTGGGGCCTTTCCGCTCTGCAACTATGCTCGCTTGATGGACTCCCACATAGGCCTGTTGCCACCAACTCGGGATGTTCGGTGTGTCCCCATCCCGGACCCCTAGAGGTGCTTGAGAACCGATCCATAAACCCCTTTCAATCTCAGTCCTTATCTAAAGGACAAACTGCCCTGAAAACTGAACGATGAACTTATTCCCCAACCCTATCCCCAACCCTAAAGCCCTAAAACCCTGAGCGCACTGCGTGGCAGATGTAAGCCAGGCTCTCTCAAAGTCTCGGCCTCGTAGTCAACTGAGAGCTCCCAATCGAACCCCAAATGTTAAGCCCTGAACCGAGAGTCCTAAAGGAAGCCTCCATGTCTAGCCCAACGGCTCTAAGGACTCATATGTTTAGGCTTTTGGGTCCAAAGACCATACTACATGAGGCTTTTGGGCTATTTTGAGCCTTAGGTTAGAACAACATCTAAAGCTAGAAGCGATCTCCGTACATATGCCCCATGAAGTTCGGCTCCATAGTGCCGAGATGACCGTTTCCTGACCTAAGAACAATGGGAAATTCCTAAACCCCAACCTATATCCTAAATCCCTAAACCCTAAATCCCTAAATCCTAACTCCCTAAATCCCTAAATCCCAAAACCCCTAAATCCCTAAACCACCGAAATCCATTTTTAAACCCGTAGACCCTGGCTTCGGTTCGTTCCGGCTTCCCAGAGGAGGCCTCCCCAGCTGCCCGGAAGTCGCTGCTCCCCAGGTCAGCGCAGAACCTCTGTCGAACGGTTGCCTTAAAGGGTTTAGGGTTCCTTACCCTGAGGATCCAAAATTTAGGGTTTAGGGATTAGGGTTTAGAGATGATATAAATCCTGCATTACCCATAATGTAAGGGTCCTTTTAATAAACCCCCCCACCCCCGCCGGATGTTGTTTTGCGCGCGGGTCTCTTGGGGCAGGGTTTGGGTAGGGGGGTGGTAATAATAGATTTGTTTCCGTGTCTGGGGTTCGTAGTAGCAGCAGTATTAGTCAGTTAATTAGTACTAATAGTACTAATAGTACTAGTAGCACTAATAATACTAATAGTACTAATAGTACTAGTAGTACTAATAGTACTAATAGTACTAATAGTACTAAGAATACTAATAGTACTAATAATACTAATAATACTAATAATACTAAAAAAACTAATGGTACTAATAGTATTAATAGTACGAATAGTACTAATAATACTAATATTACTAATAATACAAATAGTACAAATAGTACTAATAGTACTAATAGAACTAAAAGTACTAATAGAACTAATAGAACTAACAGTACTAATAGTACTAATAGTACTAATAGTACTAATAGTACTAATAGTACTAATAGTACTAATCGTACTAATAGTGCTAATAGTGCTAATAGTACTAATTAATGCGATCCGGAGGGCTTGTAAAGAATACCCTTGCCCTCTTTGTGAAATGGCTCCGTTCATATAAAGTTTTAGTAAGGCAGAGGCCTCCAGAATAGCTGCTGCAGTTCCTGGATTCCAGAGTCCCTGGCTTGAGGGCAAAGCCTGCAGCCCTCTCACAGCAGAGCCTCTGTCTCGAGGCCCATTTGCTTTTGCTTTCCAAGGAGTCTTCTGAAGAAACTGCTCTGCTTGAGCAAAAAGAGTCTGGCACTGCAGTCTGTGAGCTAGAAGTTGAGCCCTGTCTGCGGAACTGCACTCTGCTGCTTGTGTTTAAGGTCCTGTTAGTTTTAGCTTTTCTTAATTCCTTTCTTAGGCTGCTGCCTGTTTTTTGTTCGGGGATTTTCGGCGGGAGGTTTTTTTATTATGACCCCTTTTATTATTTCTACCCCCCCTGTATAAGCAATTGTTTGGGCATTTTCG
>CAJNJA010096586.1:157-19213 GCA_905231915.1 Symbiodinium necroappetens
TGGCAAGGTGTTTTTCCAACGGGTGGGGGGGGTTCTGGTGGAAGAGGCCAGCGCCGGGGTTTATCAATGAAGAGTTGACATTATCCCTATCCTTGAGAAGCCCCAAGCCAGAAACTTCGCATTTCCTGTTCTTCGCAACCCTAAGTCCAGCACCCTGAACTCTGAAACTTCGACAGTCTTTTCAAGTCAAGAGCTTTCTGGGGTACCGTGAGCCCATCAATAGACTTCCATCGACCGGTACTAAGTCTCCTCAACCTTGTTGTTTTGTTTTCAAAGAGCCCCGAACTTCAGGCAGTTCAGTGCTATCGGGGTTTGGAGTTTCTTGCTGTTTAGGAGTTTAGGGCTTAGGGTTTAGGTTTTTGGAGTTTAGGGTTTTTGGTTTCGGGGTGTAACGGTTAAGATCCTACATTCTAAGCCCGCAGAATTGTCGGCTGTGCTCCCCTTCGCAAGGCCAGCTGTGCTAGCGACGGCCGACGCCTGGTGGCACTACTCCCAGGCCGGGTTTTTTCGAGACATGGGTGTCGCTAGCGTCTTGAACCTCTGCACACCACAAGCTCAGTACACCCTAGGCCCTAAACCTTAGACCCGAAGCCCCATTATAAAGTTACCCTAATTAAACCTGAAACCCGACATAAACGCTACAAAACCCAAGCAGTAGAAGCACCGAACAGGAACCCTGAACCCAACCCAAAGATGCCTTGCTAGGATGTAAGAGCTGTTGGAGTCCAAGGGGGGACATTATAGAAGCCTTAATCATGACCTGATATAGCCCCAAGCGCTGTTATAGCTATGAAGGCCCCTGTAGTAGGGGTTGAAGGCGTAGGGGGTTCTCGTCGGAAGCGATAGGCATGCGGTTTACATGAAGGATCTATCAAGACCCTATGTCGTTATGTACGACCTAGAGACCTATGCAAAGGGGCTCTTATTTTCTGAAACCCTTCAGGTCTGCTACTCTCCTTGTAAGTTTAGCGCTCCGGGTTTGTGTGGTGTGGGGTTCAGGCCATGGCTTTTGTTGAAACCTTCGGAGATGCGGTCCGCGCGAATTGAGGATTTCTCTCGTGCGAAAGTCTGCAGTGAATCACGGAAGACCGTTTGCGCAGGTAACCTTCTACAATATCCAAAGGCTATAGGATGACAGTAATCATGCACCTTGCAGCCTCTCCCCTAAGCCCAAACCTCCAAACTCGTTTAGACACAAACTCCCTCGAATTGCTGTCTGATCTGGGGCTTTGGGCCGGCCCATGAATTTTGCTAAATGCCTCTTGTAATCAAAATAGCCTATAGTTGACGTGCTTTTGGAAGTGGAAGCCACTTTTCTAGGGTCATTACGTCCACAAGGTAAGCCCTAAACCCTAAATTTAGGGGTTTAGGGTTTATATGGTTTAGGGTTTAAGGTTTAGGGTTTAGGGTTGAATCTAAACCCCAGCCCACGGAGTCCGAAGCGCGAACCCTGAGCTCCCCCGGACTCAAAGCATCAAGGGACTAAAGGAGAGACCCTTAAAGGGACCCTTGGGGTTACAAAGGGGCTTTATGAGACTATATGAGGGATATATAGGGGTTATACAGGGTATTAGGATTAGGGGCCCTAAACCCTAAGCCGGTCCCGGCTAGGGGTCCCTCCTATTGTCCCCTGAAAAGCAGGCCGCCCCGCCGTGTCGGAAGCAACGTTGCAGCGACCTGCAATGGAGGTGCCTCGTAGCGCTAGAATGCTCTGAGGAATCTGCTGATGTGTATGTATGTGTGTATATATATATACATACATATAGATATAGACAGACATAGATATAGATATAGAGAGACATAGATATAGATAGATAGATAGATAGATAGACCGCGATAGTTAGCATTGGCAATATTGGTGTAGATTATACAATACTAACCACTTAGGGAACCTAAGGCGTAGTAATCACCCAGGCCCTTCCATTACACAATGGCATTTCAGGCTGTTCGAAACGGAGGGTATTAGATCCAAGTCTGAAGCTTGATCATGCACAACCTAGACTGAGCAAAGGTGCTTGACAGGTTAGGGTTTAGGGTTTAGGGCCTCAGGGGTTTAGGGCTTTGGGTTTAGGGCTTAGGGCCTTAGGGTTTAGGGTTTAGGGCTTTGGGGGTTTAGGGTTTAGGGTTTCAAGCCACAGTGCTCCTGATAGGAACAGGGTATGCAAACCGCGGGCGATCAGGCCTTTCGGCGGTTGGGTCGTAAGCTAGTTTTGGTGTAGGGCTTCAAGGCTCTAAGTGGAGCCTTACTTACACATAAGCTCGCCGGTCTTCGCAGAAACCAGAATGTAACATCCTCGGATCTTGGACCGTAGACCCAGTAGGCAGATACTGGCTCCGGTGAGCAGAAGCACAGCTCTACGTTTTAGAGTTTAGGGTTTGGGGTTTGGGCCCTTTGGACACTTTTTGTCTGCAAATCTGCCTTTTCTCCATCCCGAACAGAGAGGATTGCTGGGGCGGAGAGTCCGACAATGCTGAGTTGTGCAACCTTCACACAGCCACAGGGCCTAGAGCCCGCAAACCAGACGGAGCACGACTCTCAAGAACGAACCTGGTACTGACACTTACTTAGTAGTAAATATCCCCCTCATTGTGGGGGTTCAGGATTTGTTCAGGGTGCGTTACGGCCTATAGCGAGTTTAGGGTTAAGGTTTGAGGGTTTAAGATTTGGGGTTTAGAGTTTACGGCTTTAGGGTTCCGGGTCTAGGATTCAGGGCTTGCGGCTTGAATTCCCAAAGCCCATAATCTTTGTATGTGACAAGGCATATAGGCACATGGGTATACATGTGGGTAATGTGTAAATAAATAATATACAAACAATAAAGAAGAAATAAATCAATAAATAAATAAATAAACAAATAAATAGATAAATATAAGTAAGTAAATGTGTATATATATATATATATTTATTTAAATATGTGTGTGTATGTATAGGTAGACACTTTCTTGGTTCAATGAGATGCATACACATACACATACACATATGCATGTTGAACATAAGTACACCAATGCAGAACGACCATGACTCCCGGAGTCATGTGCTTTTCATCGTGCATCTGTTGCAGCATTCCTAGTCCAAGGCGTAGCTCCTCACTGCGGCTGATGATCTAAATCCTGCATTGCCTTAAGGACCCTAAACTATGGGAATTACGGCATATTCCTTACTATGGGTAATGCAGGATTTATATCATCAACCGTATCCCCTAGAACCGAGGTAGAATCTTTACAATGGCGAGCTTCACAGGCCTCTTGCAGGGCTTTGGTTGTCCCTTGTGCCGCATTCGGGAGTTTTAAGCCTAAGCCCCTAACCCCTAAACCCTAAACCCCTAAACCCTAAGCCCTAAACCCTAAACCCCTAAACCCTAAACCCTACAATTTAGTCAGTTGTAGAGTGCATGATTTCGGCGTTTTGTCGGAGCTGTAAGGATTTACGGAGGATCTAGGGACGCTCCAAGTTTTCGGGTGTAGGGTCTTTGATATCGGGGTTTTGGGGTTTAGGGTTTAGGGTTTATGGGTCTATGGCTGACAGGTTCAAGATGTTGGATTCTAAGGGCTTCGGGCTAAAGGGTCGTGCTTCAAACGAGTTGTGTTAAAGCTGGAGCCCTTGCGAAAGCTTGCATCCTTGCCCAGAATCGCCGCCAACTTAGCCGTAGGCTTCGCAAAGTTCGAATTCATCGTAGGCCATTCTTCAACCCAAGAAGTTAGTCCCCTTGCCATAGAGCCGAAACCCTAAACCCTTGCCATAGGCCCTATGGGCAAATTCAGGACCCGAAGCCCCCTGTGCAGTGTCAGGATGCTTCTCGCAACGGGACTCCTCGCATTTGCATGAAGCTTTGCTGATTTCCTTGCATCGGGGGTCCTAGGGTTAAGGAGTCCTGAATACCCTAAGGGTCCAAGTAACTAGTAATGAGGGTCTTTAGCAGTGGTGGTAGTAGTAGTAGTAGTAGTAGTAACAAGAGCAGGAACAGTAGCCACACTGCTCCCAAGCTCTTAAACGGTAGACCCGAAACTTGGCCTAAGCTCCTTACAAACCCTATAGCCGTAGAAGCTTAGAAGCCTTATAGTTGAACATCATCCGGACCGAAAACCCCGAACCCCAAAACCTCTAGACCACACAGTCCCGAAACCCTAAACCCTAAACCCTAACCCCTAAACCCTAAACCCTAACCCCTAAAGCCTCCTAGACAGTGAAAGTTTTGATGCCGTAGCCGCAGCAAGCCGACCGAGCAGGAGGCCACGACTTTGCCGAGGGCTTTGGGCGCTGCCTGGGGGAAATCCATCTCAGAAGCTCGGCCTGAGTTATGCAGTGTGTTCTGGATTGCTCTTGGAAACAATTTTTTAAGTTTTATGGACCATACTCCCTGTATAGACCATATATAACCCAGAAAGATTTAATTTTAATACGGCTTCTGAAACCACCCCAGTATCGCACTGCTGCGAAGGCTTTTTTACGCCTACTACACCCTAGTCCCAAAAAAAACCCTAAACCCAGAACCCTAAACCCCAAACCCTAAACCTTAAACCCCAAACCTAAAGCTCAGCCGGTTGTTCCTTGTTGCTGGGGCGGCTTGAGGCTTCGAGGTGTGGGGTTTTAGGCTGTGTGCCCTGGTCTAGGTCCAGGCTTTGGGTCTCTGCGGAAATCCGGCTTTGGGGTTTAGTTTACCTTAACCCCAAATAACCTACCCCTTCTAAGGACTTACATACAGAAATCATCGTAGGGAACCCTTAAAAGGTAGGTTCTTCAGGGTCCAGGTATGGTTTAGGGGTTTGGGGGTTTAGGGTTTTGGGAAATCAGGCTGGAGCGTTCGATTTTCGACGCTTGGGGTTTGCGGTGTCGTTGGTTGTGTGCCGGTTTGGATTTATAGTGTGAAACCCGGTGGGCCCCGAACGCAGGACCCCTTTCACCCTGCTTCAGGGTTCATGGTCAGTTAATGTTGAAAGAGCAGAGTAAAAACTGTCTTATTGACAGTAGCCCTGCTTGCGAAGTCCCTGGATCTATTGGTAAGAACCTAAAAACTGAAACAGATGAACCTCAACGCATCGATCCAATCGAGGCATTTGATGGACCTTCCCAGTGCACTTTGCGCATCGCCACATCGCGGAATTCCCTTCCGAGGCTCCTCTTGGCTTTCCCCGAAGGCGGGGTTTGCAGTTATGGGATTGCGGTGTTCAGCGTTTAAACCCTAAACCCTAAACTGCTAAACTCCTAAACCCTAAACCGTTTAGGGTTTAGCGTATGGCCCCTGTTTTAGCTAGGGCTTCGGCCCCAGGGTGGTTGAGGACTTTAAGCCCTAAACCCTAAACTTTAAATCCTCAACCGTAAACTTTAAACCCTCAACCGTAAACCCTAGGTTCGAAGCAAAAAAGTTCGGGGTTTGGCGTATCCGGCTCAGGAGTCGCTTCTCAGGTTTTAGGACCCCCAAGTGCCCTTCTCAAAGCTCTCCTTTTTTCTTCATGAACTACTGTTGATGATGTAAATCCTGCATTACCTTAAGGACCCTAAATTGTGGGAACTATGGCAGATTCCTGACTGTCGGTAATGCAGGATCCGTACTGGCGGTACTTCCTGATGGTTCTAAGGAGGGTCTTAAGAAAACCAAGCAAGCCAAGCCTTAATACCTCATGACGCCTTGAATCCACTAAATGCAGGAAGCAAGACTTTCACAAAACAATTCCGCAAGAGCACAGGTATTATTGCCACTCGTGCTCTTGCTTATGGTGCTAGTGGTGGTAGTCGTGGTAGTAATAGTCGTCGTCGCCGTCGTAGTCGTCGCACTATTAGCGGCAGCAGCAGTCGTCGACGCCGCCGTCGTCTTAGTCGAGGTCGTCGTCGTCGTCGTAGAAAGGTAGCAGTCGTAGCAGCAGCAGCAGCAGCAGCAGCAGCAGCAGCAGCGGCAGAAGCAGATGTTGGTGTTGTTGCTGTTGCTGTTGTTGTTGTTGTTCAGGTCTCTTGGTGTCCGGACCAGCAGAGTGGAGAAGGCACGTCGCAGCGGTTGTTCTCGAGGTGTGGAGGTCGGTGGACTTAGGGTGAGGGGTTCAAGGTTTAGGGTTGATTTTTAGGGCTTAGGGCGGAGCAAGCTTAAGCTTCAGAGATGTTCAGACCGTTGGTCGGGGTCAAACACGGGGCTTCACAAGTTCAGATCGAATAGAGGGTGTAGGTCTACGTGTTGGGGGTCCGACATGGTGCCCCGCAGCCAGTCGTCGCCGATATGGGTGGTAGCATCATAGGAGTGGCATCAGCAGGCGCAGAGTCGAAGTAGTCGTGGTCCACGCCTAGTAGCGGCTGCATCATAATTGTTCACTCGAATGCTTACCATTTTGTTTCTTATTGTCACTGCTATTTCTTGTTGCGTTGTTTTTGTTATTATTAAGACCAGCAGTAACTAGTAGGAGTGGCGAGTAACGGCTAGTAGTCGTCTTGGAAGCGCAGTCGACGATGTCGGTGTCGTGGCAGTAAGCACTGAAAACCCAAGACCCAAAAGGCCTAAACCCTAAACCCCAAACTCCCTAAACCCTCAACCCTAAACCCTAAACTCCCTAAACCCTAAATTCCCCTAACCCTAAGCCCTAAACTCCCTGAACCCTAAGCCTGGCATTGTGAAGGCAGCTGATATTTCTTCTTCTGCTGGGCCTGCGGCTTTCGAACCGCTACCAGCTTCCTGAGGCCGGTTCTGGAGTACCACACTTGAATACTTTTTTTTATGGGACCTGTTCCTTAAAGGAACTAATATACAATAAGTCTATACCTCTTCTCCCTGGTTACTTCAAAGTCCAGATAATGAACATTCTCGCATATATAGAAAGACTACTCCTCAGGGCTCCTTAACTTCTGGAAGCTTCTTCGGGAAGTGCTGGTGCAAGCGTGAATGAGGGTTTGAAGCGTTTCGAATCGTGTATTGTTTTGACTTGATGGTCTTTGCGGACCCGAAACTGCGACTTCTGGGCATGCGATTGGGTTTTTGTTACGTTGGAGGGGCTTGGAGCTTGCGGCAGCACAGCTAGTCTTATTAACTGCTGCTGCTTCGTGTGCTAGGAACAAATGGCCCCAAACCTCAGCCCTCCAAGGGTTTTAATGGGCTTAGGAGGGAGCCTCTAACCTTGGACCCAGAAGCCGAAACCGTTGAATCGCGCAGGAGATCTGGAGGAGGAAAGTGCTTCCGGGAGTGTCTTGGCTGATTAACTTGACGAGGCTTTGTGGCAGTAGGGCGCATGGGGTTGGGTTCGAGCCTTGGGGCTGTAAGATTTTTGGGGCTTTGGCTCTGCGCTTTCGGAGATAGTTTAGTGTGAGAGGTTTAGGGCTCAGGGTTGAGAGATGATGCAACTGAGAAGATGCCACGAAATCCTGGAAGAACGGAAGGGAATAAGTTCAAGTTGGGAAAGCCATGCACAAACCAAGAGTGCACAGGGCATCAGCTCCCGGAAGTCGAAGCGACGCTTTCTCCATAGACACGCCACGTATGCTCTCAATACCGAGCCCTTCAACAAGTGTCCAGGGTTTCGTGGAAAGATGGGAGGCGGTTTAGGTTTAGGGTTTAGGGTTTAGGGTTTGGCCACGAAGGCTCAAGTCAAGCCACCAAGCCCAAGCCCATTTTTCTCGAAGACCAAAAGGCTTGCTTTGCCGGTGGATAGACGCCAAAAAAAAATATATATATATATACATATATATATATATGTATATATGCTTGATGCCCAGAACGACCTGTAAAGTCGAAGCCTCCCAACCCTGACCGCAACCCAAATCTCAGGAGGCATCGGAGACAGTAGCCATATGAGGATCACATGCACGCTCCCAATTCTACACCCTCAGCGCTCAACTGGTAAGGAGTTATGTTGCATGCTTTCTCTGGATTGCTCTTGGAAACAATTTTTAAGTTTTATGGACCATACTCCCTGTATTTCCAAAAATAACACCCATACGAATTTGATGTTTATAGGGCTTCTGAAACCACCACAGTTCTCCTCTCAAGACCCAGGTGCTTCCAGCCATCCCGCAATCGGCATAACTTGGACTCGCCGCTCAGACAAATTTGTTTTTTTGTTCCCTAAGGGTCCAAGTACTCGCTATTGAAGGACTTTGGGGGCCTGTATGAGTACCAAAAACCATAAATAAGGACTACCTGGACCCTTAGGGGTTTACTTGGCAATTGACCCTACGCCTTCAACCCTAAACCCTAAACCCAAAACCCAAAACCCTAAACCCTAAACCCCAAGTTCGGCTGGCTCTTAGTTTGGGGACGGTAGAGAAGGCCCGAAGCTTTGGTCTGGGATCAGCATTCTCAGCCTTCCTAGGCTTAGGCTCTAATCGGGTAGACCCCAAAGCCTAAGATAGGGTTTGGGGTTTTTTAGGGGTTAGGGTTCAGGGTTTAGGATTTAGGGTTTAGGGTTTAGGGGTTTAGGGTTTAGGGCTTAGGGACCGGAAGAATTACTGACATGATTCGTCATGGTTTCATCTGTTTCAACGATGGAAGAAGATCCTTGTTTTGGGATGTGGTAGAGGGTACCCCGTTTTTGAGGCTCCTACGTTTCACTCCTGAAGACAAAGGCCCGTAGTAAAAGCCCTAAACCCTAAACACCTAAACCCTAAACCCTAAACTCTAAACCTTAAGCCCTAAACCCTAAACCCTAAATCAAGCCCTGGACGGTAAAGCCCTCAGCCCGCCACTCCAGCGGCTCGCAGGGTGCTTTGCCATAGACGGTCCCGAAGAATTCTAAAGGGCAGAGGGTTTAGGGGAGATTTTTTCACCCCCCAATGAATGAATTCTCACATATTTTCTAGACACGAGAACCTTCTATCGATTCAGTTCATACTGTGGTATGCCCCAGAAATCTCCTTTTGCACTTGGCACGACCCCCTATTTAAAGTTACTTTCTGGATGTTCACACGGCAGAAGCAGGCTTGACGTCTTTGCCCGGAGCCCTGCTTATGCTGGAGATCGTCGGCGAGAAGGAGACGGAGAAGGAGATTTTGCTAAAGTCTAAGACATTTTCTGGTGGGTAGATACCTTTATGGGAGCCTTATAGAAGGTCTATACACCTCATAGAAGCCTTATAGAAGCCCTATATACCCTAAACTCCCCAACTGTAGTTTCCTTGAATAAAGTCTCTCCTTGATCCACCTAAAGCATCGAGGCCTGAGGACTCCTGTTCAAAGTCTTGGGCTCAACTCTTTATGTGTGCCTTTTGTGGTTCAGGTGGATCTTGAAAATTGGCTTTGGAAGGATGTAACCCCCAAACCCTAAACCCCTAAACCCTAAGCCTTAAACCCCTAAACCCCTAAACCATAAACCCTAAACCCTAAACCCTAAACCCTAAACCCCTAAAGCCTAAAGCCCGGCACCCTAAAGCTGTCTGTTGAATCCGGGAGGTTCGGGTTTTGCTGGGACTGAGGCCGAAGGTCAACGTTGAAAACCCGGATGCCGAAGACAGGAAGTCGGAAGAGGTTTAGGGTTTTGGGGTTTGGGGTTTTGGGGTTTGGGGTTTGGGGTTTTGGGTTTTGGGTTTAGGGTTTACCCATAGGCCCCTAAGTAGTTCCTTTAAGTGGTTTATAATTAGAATCCTATAAGATAATCCCAAGAAGGAACTACTAAGGGCCTATGGGTAACTGCGTCTAAGGGCCGTCGGGGTTAAAAGTTTGCGATGCAGGGCTTGGGGTCGAGAGCTTATGAGGGTTCAGGGTTTTGAGCTTAGGATTTAGGGTTTACTGTAGGGTTTGGTGGATGTAGGGAGGCTGGCCAAAAAGACAAGGAAGAAACCCCCCATGAAAGCAAGGGGAGACTCTAGGACATTTTCAGGTGGGTAGCTACCGTTTTGGGGAGCCTTATAGAACGTCTATATACCTTATAGAAGCCTTATAGAAGCCCTATATACCCTAAACTCCCCACCTGTAGTTTCCTTTAAGACTCTGGGCCGAGTCTTCGGTATTATTAGGGTTTAGGGTTTAGGGGTTTAGGGTTTAGGGTTTATTCGCTCCCCGGAGCTCATTGCAAGGATCTCCGATACAGCTGCAGCTCGCGTCGCGAAAGGGCTGCGTGATGCTGTGTGCGTTGGTCGGGTGTCTTGTTTGTGGCCTTCCGATAGTTTAGGGTTATAGGGTTTAGGGTTTAAGGTTTAGGGTTTAGGGTTTAGGGTCTAGGGTTAGCGTTTAGGGTTTAGGGCTTGAGTTTCTAGGGGCAGCGGGTTTTGGGGTTGCGTGCCAGGGCTTTGGGGTTGAAGGTTCGGGTTTAGGGTGTGGGGCTTGCGGCTTCATGCGTGAGGGGCTTTTGTGAAGGTGCCGGGAGATGTTCCTAGACCCCGAACGATAGTCTAGGGGCCTTGACAATTAGAATCGGGCTTGGGGTTTTTTTGTACTCAAATTAATAATAAGGAGCCCCCAAACCCTATTCTCCAACTTATGAAGGCGCCTACATTAGACAGGCCTTCAGCTACACGGCGCTAGACGTCGAAATTCTTTGTGCCTCTGTGCGATTCGCCTCTACAGCCCTCAGCCCTTATCCCTAAACTTAAAGCCCAGGGTTTTGATAAGTCCGTACGGTTTCGGTTGAGGTAAGTTTGTAACCATATGAAAGTATGTATGTATATATGTATGTATGTATGTATGTATGTATGTATGTATGTACGTATACAGTGGTACACACATTATGTAACCCAGTATGTAGGCAACTGAACCCCTAGACCTGCAGGAGACCCTGTTAACACCGCCTGAAGTGCGCGCGGCATGGTCGATGGGGCCCCTAAACCCTAAACCCTATAGGCCCTAACCCTAAATCCTAAAACCCTAAATCCCTAACACCCTAACACCCTAAACCCTAAAAGCCCCTGAACGACATTCACGGCCTAGCGCTGAGGGACTCAATAGTTGCAGGCCCTGAGAAAGAGGCTTTCTGCCCCAGGAAGCCCTGGCCACCCTCGTTCTAGGACATTTTCAGGTGGGTAGTTACCGTTTATAGGAGCCTTATAGAAGTCGTTTTTTATCCTAAACTCTAGACATAGACCCACAGCAAAGCCGTACCTGGTTAGAAGAGCCGTGTAAACTGAAATCTGGGTGTTCCTGTGCGGGAAGCGTCTTTGAAATTCGGCAGAGCATTATCCCCAAGGGATTGTGAAGAATAATCTCGTGATAATCTCGTGATACTGTTGATGATATAAATCCTGCATTACCTATGGGAATTATGGTATATGCTTTATTATGGGTAATGCAGGATTTAAATCATCAACCGTAGTGGGTTTAATGGCTTAGAGACATGAGCCCTGAACCAACTCCCCAACTCCGTTTACACTCGTGCTCGCCCACGCAGGGCTTGCGCAGTGGCGGTAACCGCTTGCTAGGCCACTGGGTTGACATTGGGGGGTTGGGTTTCCCGTCTTGGGCTTCCGGGCCTGGGTTCAGAGTTCAGGGTTTCGGGTTTTAGGGGTTTTAGGGGCTTTAGGGGTTTAGGGTTTAGGGTTCATTGCTCTCGCTTTGGTCGAGCTTGGTTGTACAAGAAAGACTCAGAAGGCCAGATGAACAGTGGCTCGGGCTAAACATCCTGTGTATGTCGGATCTTTATACCCGTGCCGGAAGCTCATCTTCTTCCTTGTTTTTGCAGTCACAACAACAACCACAACCACAACGGCAACAACAAGTATTAAGCACTACTATTAATTATACTGTTGCTATTACTATTACTATTACTATTTCTTCTACTGCTACTACTACTACTACTACTACTTCTTCTTCTACTCCTCGACGATGACGATGACGACAGTTACGACCACGACCTCGACACGACGATAATGATGACTACGACTACGATCGAGACTACGACAACGGTCGAGCACTTAGACTTGGACTACGACGACGGTTGCTGCTAACGCCGCTGCTGGTTCTAGCCGTCACTATCGTCCTACTCATCCCTAAACCCTTAAACCTTGAACCCTATACTTGTATGGTATCGTCAATAGTGGATGCCTTCTTGTGTTGCTAACCTCAATTCGACACGCCCGCTATGGCCATCTGCAGCCTCCTTAGCACCATATATTGACTTCTTAATTTAGGGTTTACCCATAGGCCCCTAAGTAGTTCCTTTTTGTGGTTTGTATTTAAAATCCTATAAGGTAATTCCAAAAAGGAACTACTTAGGGGCCTATGGGTAGGACCTACACCCGAAAAGACCATCCAGCACAAACTCTCCGGAGGCACGCTTCCCGACATCGAGGCAGCGGCCACCTGCAAGCGCGTGAACCAGGCTCTCTGCGAGATTTAATTAGGGGGTGTTGGGCTTCTTGGGTCTCTGCGAGATTTGATTATGGGGGTGTTGAGCTTCTTGGCTCTCTGCGAGATTTAATTGGGCGGTTTTGGGTCTCTCGGGGTGTTAAATTTTCGGGGAGGGTTGAGGGTTTAGGGTTTTAGTGTTTAGGGGTTAGGGTTTAGGTTTAGGGTTTAGGTCTGTGGCGTAAGGTTCGGGATACGAGACGGCTTCGTTGAGCTTGGCTCAGGGCTTAGAGCTCGGGGTTTGGCATTTTAAGGGACATGGGATTGCAGATAATGGGGACAGTGGGCTTTACCAGGGAGAAGCATGAATTCCAATGGCCCCGACTAGTATGATACGCTGTATTAGGAGGGGCAAAGGAACTGTGAAGCCTCACAGCAGGATCATACGGTTGATGATATAAATCCTGCATTACCCATCGTAATGAATATACCATAATTCCCTCATTGTAGGGTCCTTAAGGTAATGCAGGATTTATATCATCAACAGTACTTCGTTTGCATTTCCGTTTGTCCTAGGAGGCGTCCTTCCACGGAGCCCCTAATACATACTTGGGGTTTACGGTTTAGGGCTTGCGAAAGAGGAGATGATTATAAGTAGAGGTAAAGAAGTTGGGACACGGAAATGGGCTGAAATGAGGTCATCTCCACGGTATGATCCAACTCGGAACTCTGGGGTGGGTGGGATACAACTTGTCCCACCTAAACCCTAAACCCTAAACCCCTTTTGAACTTTCTGGCTTCTGCTGTAGAGGAGAGCTCTCCCAAGAAAGCCATCAAACGAAGTACCGCTCCATCTGACTTGCTAGTTGATAAAGACTACACCGACTAAACCACTAAACCATGAACCCTACACCCCATAAACCCTACACCCTAGACCTTAAACGCCTAAACCCCTAAACCCCTAAACCATAAATCCTACACCCTGAACCATGAATCCGAACGCTGAAACCTGGTGTTCTGTCTACGGCAATTCTAGGAAGGTTTGAGGATTGCGTTTTGAGGCTAACTAATAGAAATACTTCATCTCACTAGCTGTAAATGCCCCTTGTGGTCATACTATATGGGTAGTTCTCTAAAGTAGGGTCCCTTTCTAGGTCCCCAATATAGTACGGCACCCTTATAAAAAGGATCCCAAAAGGGACCCTAATGTAGAGAAGTACCCATATGGTACCCCTGCATTTCATTGTTGAGGTCCCCGGAGTGAGCCTTGAACCATTTTGCACCTTTTGCCCTCGCTGCAAGGCCAAGCCCATCGTTATCGATCTCGATGACGATGAGGTGCTCAGAGGGTAATATGCTTAGACCGTGGGGTTTCGGTGAGCGTAGCACGTCTTGGCGCCATGAGGTACTGACGACTGAGTAGAAACACAGGGTTGATATCCCAATTCATACTTTTCCACATACCCCAGATCGCTCTCACAGCACAGACTACAAGGTGACGATGCGAACGTAACCAGCCCTAAGCCCCACACCCAGGGTTTGGGGGGTGGGCAGTCGCAGTTGGGGGGTAGTCGTCGGGTATATGCAGTGCCAGCAGTGCCTTGTGGGTGGGGCGTCTCTGCTGAATATCAGCAACGGCAAGGCAAACATCCATCCAGCAAACTTGGAACACTGCCGAGGTCGAAGAGAGGTGCCTTGTCGGAGCAGCGCAGCTCATGCACAGGCTCAAGGAACCTCACGGTGCGAATCATGCCCAGCTAGACTCGCCACAGGCATGTGTGGGACTGGCCGTGAAAATCTTTGACGCACGGTTTGTTCGACAGTGCAGATGCTGCTCCCCGCTCACCATCCGGTGAGGGCTCCGACTGGTCCTACAACCATCGCCTGCACCCTCTAAGCCAACAAGCCTGCAAAACACTCCTGATTTCTAAATGCGACACCCCAGACCCCAACCCCCCTAAACCCTAAACCCTAAACCCTAATTGAACTCCGAATCCCGGTCCCGAAGTCGGCGAAACCCGATGGTTTATGCATGTCTACGCGACTGCAACCTTCATATTCCGCTGCTTCCCCTTGGATTCACTGTTGCAGAGGTCGGGATTTAGGTGTGCAAGGCTTCGAGTTGAGGAATGTTGAGGATTTTGGGCTTGGGGGCTTAGGGTAGATCCCTGACTGACAAGACCCATTCCTAAATTTTAATTCCCCTAGAGACGGGGGGGACTTGCTATACTAGTGGGCTTAGTGTTCAGATTTGAGATTTCATGTTTTATGTTCCAGGATCGCCAACAGCGCCGGAGCATTGATAAGCACTGCGTGGTATAGGGGTCTGAATATTTGGCAATACTTTCCTGATCATCCAGATCATTCCTTATATGTACAGTTTAGGGTATAGGTGTTTAGGGTTTAGGGTTTTAACTACCATAACCTACTTCATTGTAGGTGATCAAGTACAAAGCATAGCATATTTAAGAACATCATGTTACATCATAAAATGGTATGAAATTAATGTACTATCACATATATGTATACATATGTATGTATGTATGTATGTATGTATGTATGTATGTCTCAACCGACTATGCTGTAATATAATATAGTAAAACACAATGTAAAATTCGATTGCACAGGATATCATCATAAGCTACTATATTATATCATACAGTAGAATGTTACATTAAGCAGTTTAATACAAGATTACACAGCACAACTAACCGAATTCATCATAGAATATAATACAAGACGCAAAACAGAACAGAAAAGATATGATTGAGAAGATGTACTATACAATATACTACAATACAATCCCTAAACCCTAAACCCTGCAATGTAGTGTCATATCGCATAATGTAATGTAATATACCAATCTGACCCCTGCGAACACAGCGCCCTGAGCCGAAAAGCTTCAGAGACACACGATGGCTTGGGGTTTCGGGCTCAATGGCCTTACATTAGGGTTTAGGCTTCGGGGTTTAGGGTTTAGGTTTAGGGTTTCGGGCTCAATGGCCTTATAATATTAGGGTTTAGGCTTTGGGGTTTAGGGTTTCGGGTTCAATGGCCTTATAATGTCATATCATCTAGAGCTCAGAATGCTGCCCATCTCACTCCGGTTTTGGTCCCTGGACCCAACGGTGACCAGAATTTGTCTTAATATCACATAATTGGAGCATATTACAATCATGTAGCATAAATAAAGCAAAAAACAGTATTATATGCCAGAAATCAATACCCTAAACCCTAATCCCTAAACCCTAAACCCTCAAGCCTACACCCTAAACCCTAATCCCTAAACCCTAAACCCTAAACCCTAAACCCTCAATGGCTTCTACTTCAAGCTTCGGCCCCAAGGCTCCAAGTTTGGGGTCTTCTGGGCTCTGGGCTTTTGCGTGAGAGCACACTGCCCTAAACCTCGAACTCCAAGCCCTGAAGTTTAGGGTTTTTGGGGGTTTAGGGTTTATAGGGTTTAGGGTTTATAGGGTTTAGGGGTTTAGGGTTTACAGGGTTTAGGGTTTAGGGGTTTAGGGTTTAGGGGTTTAGTGGAGAGGGGAAACCCTATAAGCCCTGAGTCCTGCATCCGAAACCCTAAATGCGAGTTCCTCAGCGCCAAAGCCTTACTAGAAGCCAGGCTGAGGGGACTCAGCCACGGAGGATGGAATCGCGGGCACACGCGTCATGTCTTGGCCATCCGGCTTGGCAGGCCTAGGGCTTCTATGGGGTTTAGGGTTTAGGGTTCGGGTTTAGGGTTTAGGGTTTAGGGTTCGGGTTTAGGGTTTAGGGCTTAGGGTTTGGGATTATAATGGCCTGGGGTTTGCGCTTTATCGGTTTCTCTGACCTGGAGCTGTTAGGTATCCAGCTGTTCAGGCCTAGGGTTTGTATAGGGTTCATAAAAGCCTAGGGTTTACGCACTATCGGTTTCTCTCTCCCTATACGGGAGCACTGATACTTCTGATTCGTTCCAACCCCGAAAAGTTAGACCTTGAAACCGTCCTTTCTACGCTACCCTTCTCTCCTTTGCTTCGCCGATGCTAAAGCCGATTTTGGAATCCTCGTGCAGGCAGGTCGTTTGGGATTCTTGGGTGTGGGCTTGGCTGACAATACAGGCCTTGAGTTTGACGAGGCGTTTAGGCGCCTCGTCCAGGGTATGTATATATGTATGTATGTATGTATGTATGTATGTACATATATGTATATATGCACACAAAAACAAGTATATACATATGTATACATACATATATAGACACATGCACAAATACAGATGTATACACATATAGATATACATTCGATTGAATACATGCACACGCACACCTATATATATATATATACATGAATACATGCATACATACATACATACATACATACATACATACACATACATACACACATACATACATACATACATACATACATACATACATACATACATACACATATATATATATATCAGTGTATATATACATATACACAATACACACACACACACAACACACACACACAACACACACACAACACACACACACACACGCATACATACATATACATATACATATATATATGTTAACATGTATGTATCAGGTTTCGAGGGTTTTCGGTCGACTATTTGGCTTTCCCCGTTTCTAAAAAAGTCCCGGCCAACGCCCGAAGCCCACAAACGGAACTTCTCTAAAGACTCGATCCGTCCTACTTGCAGCCTTCGCAGTTGAGAGGTCTGAGTTGCTGCAAGCTTCAGGATCTCGGGGGGCTTCATGGTGTAGGTTTTAGGGTTCAGGGTTTAGGGTTTATCGGGTTTAGAGTCCCTAAACCCTAAACCCTAGGGTTTCGAGTTTGGGGTTTTGGGTTCAGGGGTTTTGCGTGTCAAGGGATGTTTGCGGGTCTAGGGATACAAAGAGGTTCAGGTTTCACGCGTTCAGCGCAGCCATCGACACCGTAATATAGGGGCCTTAACAATTAGAATAGGGTTTGGGGGTATAGTATACCAAAAAATATACTAAGGAACCCCCAAAACCCCCTCTTCTTATTCTTCAGGCCCCGACATTATGTTTGGACAAGGTCATCCCTAAGCCTGTCCATAAGGTCACCCCAAGACCCCGGTATTTAGAGGAAACTACAGGTGGGGAGTTTGGGGTATATAGGGCTTCTACAAGGCATATAGACCTTCTAGAAGGCTCCTATAATGGTAACTACCCACCTGAAAATGTCCTAGACCAAAGCCCCAAACTCCCAAACCAAAAACCCCTAAACCCTGAACCCAAACCCAAAACCCTACATGAAACTACCCACCTGAAGATGTCCTAGACCAAAGCCCCAAACTCCAAAAAAAAACCCTGAACCCTGAACCCAAACCCGAAACCCTACATGAAACTACCCACCTGAAAATATCCTAGAGGCATGTTGATGATATAAATTCTGCATTACCGTAAGGACCCTAAACTATGGGAAGTGTGGTATATTCCTAATGATGGGTACTGCAGAATTTATATCATCAACAGTAGAGGCAAGTCGGGGTCGACAGTCGATAGAAAGAAATTTGGCAGCTGAAGAAATCATTCCCAATCTTCCCCGAGGGTTCCGAACCATGAGTATCCCAGAGACATCCCTTAATTAAAGAATATATACCTCAAACTATAATAGGAAGCCTAATAAAGATTAAGGTATATTCCTTAATTTAAGGATATTGGAGTCTACACGATACCCCCAAAACTGTAGTGTAAGGGTTCTGGACACTTTCTTCCCCACTTTAGGCCACTTGGCATGTCACGGGAACAGTTTCTTGTTGCTTTGGCCCCGGTTTGCGTTGTTGGCTCCGTGAGAATCGCCTGAGGCGTAGGTCTAAGCGCTTAATGCGATGGGCGCCGAAGACAATGTGAACGACGCAGAGAAGGTTTGCCACTCTCCTGCTGATTCAGATGTCCCCCTTCCGGCGGCATGTCAAAAAAGTATCTGCGGTTTGATGGCTTGGACTTTCTGAGATTAAGTCATTTTGCCTTTCAGGGTGTCTAGGGCCTAGAATGCCTAGGCTTGGGTGAATTCTGTCACTTCTCTTCATCTGTCATACTCGAAAGCTAACCCACAAGGCCCTAAACTTCACCCCCACAGGCCCTCCTAGACCGAACCACAATCCCCAACCCGAAAGCTCTGAGGAAAGCCCCCGCCCTAAACCCGGTCTACACCCTATATGAACTTTTTATCCCTAAACCTTAAACAATAAACCCTAAAACCCTAAACCCCCCAAACCCTATACACTAAACCTTAAACAATAAACCCTGTGTAATCTGTTTTTTGCTGAGGCAGGGGTATAGGCAGAAGGCGGCAAGCAGTTCAATTACAGCCTCAGCCAAAAATGGCGTTCAACCTAACTTAACGGACGGGGTGGAAAGAGGTGTCAAAAAATCCTAAATGACTTGAACACCCGAGGCCCTAGGCCTAAACTCTAAATGCTTTCGACACCCTAAACCCTAAAACCCCAAACCCCCTAAACCCTTAAAACCCCTAAACCACAACCCTAAACCCCTAAGCCCTCAGCACCACAAACCCTGAGCACCCTAGACCCTGAACTCTAAACCCTAAACCCTTAACCCTTAAACCCTCAACTCTTAAACCCTTAAACCCAAAACTCTTAAACCCTAAACCCTTAAACCCTAAAACCCTTAAACCCGAAACCCTAAACCTAGGACGACCTCGAGTCCCAGCTCTCCTTCGCGTCCCGTGAGTCCGAGGAGGATCCAGGTCGTTGGGACTCTCATGGGGTTTCGGGTTTAGGGTTTGAGGGTTTAGGGGTAAAGGGTTAAACGGTTTAGGGTTTAGGGGTTTAGGGTTGAGGGGTTTAGGGGTTTAGGGTTTCGGGTTAAAGATTCAGGGTTGAGGGGTTTAGGGGT
>CAJNJA010096597.1:0-19213 GCA_905231915.1 Symbiodinium necroappetens
GAAGACCCGATGAAGCCTAAAAGTTCCAAAAGTTCTAAAAGTCCTAAAAGTCCTAAAAGTCCTAAAAGTTCTAAAAGTTCTAAAAGTTCTAAAAGTTCTAAAAGTTCTAAAAGTTCTAAAAGTCCTAAAAGTTTTAAAAGTTCTAAAAGTCCTAAAAGTCCTAAAAGTTCTAAAAGTTCTAAAAAGTTCTAACAGTTCTAACAGTTCTAAAAGTTCCAAAAGTTCTAAAAGTTCTACAAGTTCTAAAAGTTCTAGCCGAACAGTAAACTTCCAAGAAGCAAGGCTGCACGAAACACACCCGAAATTCCCACGCACCCCAAACGCAGCGGAGACATTCCCACGCACCCCAAACGCAACTAGCGCCGAGTGAATGATGATTGAGAATATGTTCTTCTTTGGACCCCACTCCCTGTACTTTTTTGAGACTCTCGTAGAACAGCGCCATGCCTTGGGGGAAGACGTTCTCTCCAAAACGTCGACCCGTACCTTGCGCACTGAAGAAGCTAGAGTCTAGCTTTTTGCTTGCCGTTCTTCCTTTCGGGCTTGCAGCAGCGCACTGGCTTTGATCTACCGTTTAGCTGGGTGCAGGCTCTAGATGCCCTAAATCTTCATGGCATCCCTTGACCATGACACGATACATGTTGGAAGCCTGAAATGTGGCAGAGAATGCCGCAGGCATCTCCAATGCCATGCAGCTTAAAGCAGCAAAAGGTCTAACAAGCTGAAACTGTGAACAGCAATGCAAGCGACATCAGCACATGCACAGAGACAGAGGGAGACAGAGGTGCAATGCACAGAGAGATAGAGGAGAGAGAAAGAGAGAGAGAGAGAGAGGCAAACATTGTACATGTATGTGTATGTGTATACATACATACACATATATATATATATACATATACGTATGTATGAACATATAATATCCACACAGGAGAACAAGCCCCTCCTGCATCAAGCGCACACGATCTTGGCTGAGGCTTCGCAGCCGCGTGAAGCCTCCTGGCGTGCCAATGCCCTCGAGGACCCGCGGCATTCCCTCAGTCAGTACTTGCTGCCATACACAGGGTGAGTCATGTCGACCTATGAGGTCCCGGCAGTTTCAGCGACCGGGCGGTATCCCAGCATGGGGCTGGACATGGGACTCACCACATGACCTGACTCAAGCACATGGATTGCACGGTTTGGTTTTCGGTCAAGTCCCAGACACATTGAAATCTGGGCCTCGCGCTGTGCAGTGACGGTGTCGCTGCTGCGTACACCGGCCGGTGGGTCACGACCGGCGAATACACCGTGCCAGGAGGGATGGTTTGTGGTGCCACTACATGGACCGGCTGCGCGAACTGGGGATAGGTGGGGGCACCCAGCGGAGCATACGGCAAGGACACATGCCTGACCTGCCCTGCGGGAGCTGCACGTGGCGTACCCTGGACTTGGCCGAAATCAAAGACACGGCCCGCGACAAACGGATTCCCAGGAGGGAGCAAACTCACCATGGCGGACCTGCACAGGAGACATCACCAGGCACTGAAGCTCGCTGGGCCCCGCATCCCGCCTCCAGGCCAACTGCTGGGCTTCTGCGGGACCTCTAAGCCTTCCGAACCAGGAGCAAGATCGCACCGAAAATGCAAGTCATGCAGGGATGCCGTCCACACCCTCCCAACACGGAGAGACATGCAGAGCTGGTCCGTTTCCCTATGTCCAAACAGAAGGAGGGAAGAAGGCTCTCGTGGCCAAAGAGCCAGACATTTACAGCCCCCCAGCAGCGCTGGAGGGATTCAGAAGATCGGAAGCATGCGAAACTGGCCCAAATTTAGGCATCTAAAAGCATCTGCCCGAACGGTTCACGGCGCTATTGGCGTGTCGGCCTGGCTCAGCGAGCATCAAGGAAACAGATGCAAGTGGCTGAAACGAAAACCTATGCCAGCTGCACCCATTTCGGCCGAGTCTTGTTCCTTGCCAGAGACTGCAAAAACATGTCAAGAGTCGTAGATAAATACAAGCATTAACAATGAACACAGCAACTTCAGACATCGCTGCAACGAATACTGCCATCCGGATGTTGGAGCCGAGGGATTGACCCTAAAACGCTTGCTAGTGCTCAGCTCCCATGGCTGCCCAGCTTAAACCCCCGTAAACCCTGGGCCCCAAGTGAGCTAAGCTGCCTGGCAATATTTAGCTCCCTCCGGTTTAGGGCACCGGCAGCACAGCTTGCATCCCAGCTTTGCACTCTGGGCCTGACCAATCAACGAATTAATCAACGAAACAATCACGTCGTCCATCCTTACCAAGAACGATCGATCCATCAATCAAGTACTCAAGCAAGCAATCATTCATTGTATCGGCGGGCTCCCCAAGGAATCGAAAATTACGTCAATAATATGGGTATAACTACATAGATAGATAGATAGATAGATTCATAGACAGATTGATTGTAGGTAGATAAGTATAAGACAGAAAGACAGCTAGCTGGCTTCAAGTAGCTTGGTTCTCAGAAAGATGGCAGGCAGGTAGGTTGGCAGGTAGGTAGGCAGGCAGGCAGGGGTAGGTAGGTAGGCAGGCAGGCAGGTAGGTAGGTTAGGTAGGTAGGCAGGCAGGTAGACAGATATATAGATATAGAGAGAGAGAGAGAGAGAGAGAGAGAGAGGGATGCAGACATAGACGGATCTCTAGACAGATAGGAAGAAAGACAGGTAGATAGTTCTGGATAGATGGATGGTTGGATAAATAGATGGATGGATGGGTAGGTAGACCGACAGATAGCAGCTAAATAGCTAGATGCATACATTGACAGATAGACATAAACGCATACAGAGACAAAGAGAGTGAGTCCTCGACACAATTCTTCATAACAGATGACGTACGCTTACCCATGCGCTTATCAACAAAGACAGGTGCAGATGTGTGTTCTTTCTTACGGTTACCAGACCGGCCCTTGATGCTGGAGCTTACCAGAAGCTGACTGAATCAAGCAGCCATCCCGGCCACATTCGAAGAACACACAGCACCCACCAACCAGTTAACATATCAACTAAAAGGATTGACTATCTGACTATCTAGTTGGCTTGCCAGCTTCTCAGTGCCACTGCTAACAAGCTACTCACGCTAATCCATTTGTTCGCTTGCCTCCACTGATCAAATCAGTTGCAGTCCCTGTCTAACGCTCGGAAGACATCGTGCACTGAAGCCTGCCTGCGCGGATGTCCGCAACGATTCCTGCCACGTAGTTCATCCTGGCAATGCACATCAACGGAATGGGCCAGTGGAATTGAACAGGCAATCCGGTGGCATGGCAGCTGAGTCATCACAGCATTCAATCTCAGGGTTCGGCTCGGCATTCAGGACTCCAAACGCTGCCGTCGCCGTTGAGCGTTTGACCGTTTGTTGTTTCTGCATTTCGGGTTGGGGTCCACCGTTGCGAAGCGGCTCTTGTTTGAGACCGTTCGCGGCCAACCATTCTCATGTTTCGCCGCTCTCCTCTCGCCGTGAGCGAATTCCACACACGCCGTCTGAATGGGCTGTAGACGAGGCTTGCTGACAGGTTCGAGGTTGTGATGCTCACATTGTTGAGCGCATGCTGGAAATCGCTTTTAAACGCATGCGGTGTTGAACACGGAATCGGAAGACCACAGAAAGCTAAGCTCCACCTCACCGCGAAACGGGGAAGCTGGGGCTTCAATGAAAGCGTGACCCAACAACCAAAAACAAAAACCCAAGGACTGCCCAGAAGCATTGAGCCTCCGTTGGCATTTGTCTAAGCGTGGTTGCTGGGTGATAGAGTGCATGGCTAGCGACACAAGCAACCATGCAGTCTCGTGAGACCACAGAACCCCCTTCTACTTGCAATTCTGGGCGGCACATGAAGGAAGATGGGGGCACACCGACCTTGGCTGCGGGGCTGCGAGATATCCGGCTCCCATGTACGGCAAGAACTGGCATAACTGTCAACAAGTGAAAGGTTACGAGCTCCACTTGTGGCACGTAGTAGCATTTGGAGCTGTCTTGATTTTGGTCTTCACGGTCCATGGTTCAGACACCAGTACAGCTCTGGGCCAACTGCCGTGTTCATGACCACGTCTTTGGTGGCAGCCTTGTGGCGAGGCTTGTAGGACCCTCTGTCCCAGAAATCATCTCAAACACGAATGCAGCCACAAACTGAGGTTGAGATATTCTACAGTGCCCGCTTCTTCACTGAGGTCATGCCGTCATACCCATCCTGCGAAAAAAGGAAATGATCAAATGTCTTGGTGCCCCGCCACAGCTCCAGGTGCGCAAAGCGTCATTCGGTCACAAACAGCTTGGCACTCGGTCTGCACAGAGAGCAAGTCTAGAAACGGGAACGCATGACGAACTGCTCAGGCATGCTGATCGATTCCTGTGAACACTACGGAAGCATTGAAATGTGGGTGCACAACTTAACTAATTCAGTCCACCAAGCCTGGAGCCTTTCATCCCAAACCGATAGCCCACAGCCCTTTGAAGCGGCAAAGGCACATTCATACTAACTGCGGAGAAGACTGAAACCAGCAAGGTTCGTGGATTCTGCCTTCTTGTAATCCGCGGGCCTTAATCAGAGGATGCACACTAAAAGTCCTGCTTAGAAAAACCCTTTGCCGCTGTGCCTCAAGGTCTTTGACTTCGTCGACCACCTTGTCGACGAAACCATACTCCTCGAAAGCTACTGGTAGACTGAATCAGCTCGACGACGCACGGCAGTACCCGGTGACCAACCCTGCAATCTCCGAAAGTATGCAAAATCCTCGGCTATCTCTGATGACAAGTTCGCCCCGGCAAGGACGAGCTGATACCTCGGATCCGAAGCTCTGCAACTGCTCTCACGTCGCTCTCATGGATTCTGGAGATGGAAGCACATCAAGTCGCACGAACAATGCAGTGACCACGGGAATGCGACAACACAGTTTTCTGTTTTTGCAGCTGCGATTGCATGTGCTGTCAATTAATCGTGTGGCTTTTGCAGCATGTTTACCAGATCTTATGTTTCTGTGTACTTCGGCTGTGTGGTCCGAAACTCGTGAGCCTGGGCTACGTACTCAAGGACTCAGGCAACTATGGAAGCAAACCCTTGCGCTTAAGATGCGATGTTGGCTACGGTCGACCGAGTCCCGGGCACATTCTTAATGAAGGTACACCGCCTGCGCATTGTGCAATTCTGAACATGGTTCACAACTTCCCGCACTTACACGTTCAAGTCACTTACCAGCCGTGCTGGCACTTGCGTACTCACCCCGACCTGGTGATGTAGGGCAAGGCAGTGGCAGGAACCTTGGCTAGGAACGCGAATATCACCACAACAACAACAAGAACAACAACAACAACAACAGCAGCAGCAGCAGCAGCAACAAGAACAGCAACAGCAACGACAACAACAACAACCACCACAACAACAATTACAATTACAATTAAAGTTCAATTGGACACTGCGGGAGCGGGCTGCGCATGGCGATCGTATTGCCTCACCAAAGCACTCACTACTGTGTTCAGCCCAACTTGCAGGGCCGTAGCCGAAGCACGCTCACCCATGGCACAGCAAACGCGTCCGCTTAACGATTGTACACAGATGTGACGTGAAGCCGCACCAAGGCGCTGGGCCGAGCCAGAACTTTCCGGTTTCTGGGCAAAGCCCCTTCACTGGGTCGAGCCCACTTCCATTGGAGTTGCCAAAGACTCCGGAAAGGGTGGTCGAGATGCCACTAGAAAGCACCCCATCGCCAACAAAGTTTGACAGGGTACCCCAAGAATCGAAGAAGTCCGCAAAATCGCAGGCGAGAATCTGTTGCTGCTTTGTCAGTCTGTTTGAATTCTTGCTGTAAGCTCTGTCCACGGCTGTTGGCCTAGACGTCCTGCATTCCAGGGGGAAACCCTACCGCTTACCCATGCAGTAAACGATGCCGTAGACAGTATCTGGGCCCAGCAGCACACCAGGAGGCACATGGCTCCAACGTTGGGCACAACCCTTAAGGTCACGAGAGGGCCCGGTTGAAGCCTTTAGGACCCTAGGAAAAAAGTTGGAGCCCGTAGCCGTAGCCTGTTCGAAAGGCCCCGCTAACTGCACGGCCGTCTGATCCGTAGCGGCTACAACAGCAGCAGCAACAACAACAACAACAACACCAACAACAGCAACCACAACCACAACAACAATGCTAACAATAACAACGACAACGACCACAACGACAACAACGACAATGCCGACAACGACAAGAGAAATAAGAAGTACAAGTACTAGCGTATCAACTCAACTCATACCGCTATCAATCAAACCATGTTGAACATACTTTATAGTACAGGCAATACGCATTTTGGTAATCATCATTGCTACTGCTATAATGTCCGTGGAAAGCAGCCAACACCCGGGGGGCGCACAGCTCCTAGCTTGGTTTCGCTCATCGTGAAGAATGCACCTGACGCGTCGCTTGAGGAGCCCTTTTGGTGGAGCTCGTCAGAAGGTGAGACTTCACAGGGTGATGAAGTTTGACGGGACCCCGGGCTCTTCACGGAGATCACATAGTCGCAAGCACACACGAGGCCGATGCCAGCCTCGGCCCGGAGCATCTTATAGCACCCTGAACCCTGCACAGGCCGACATTCCGACAACTCCAGCCCTGCACTGACGTGTTCGACTGTCGAACAGTGTGCGCTTGTCATGGACTCTTTTCTGAGCTGACTGCAGCTGTGACCACTACGGCCTTTGCCACTACCCTTGCCATGTCAGAAAGAGTTCAAGGCTCCCTGCTCCCATGGCCGTTCCCTGGATCAGCGCGACCGTCAGCTGCTGCAGCCTTCCGAAGTATCGCGGGAAGTTCAAGACCCATGAACCTGTGTAGGTGTGCAACACAGGCATGGATAAACCTGGCACACCCCGCAGCATCGCTGGTCTACCTTCGGAGTACCACAGCTCTGTTCCGCACCGCACCTTTTCTGTGGCCGCAACGCATGCGCAGCAGACCCTGCAAGCACAGGGCTTCTTCGATGGCGGGCTTGCCGCTGTCACCCCGCCCGCTCTTCCTGCGGATCCTGCCCAGCAAGGATGCGACTAGGGACATGTCTTCCTGTCTTTCGGTGAAGGATGTACCTGTAGATACATGTATACTATGCATACGCACACATACGTGCTACATTGCTACATATGTCATATGTATTATATATTGCAGACTGGCCCAGTATATAGTGCTACGAGTAGAATGGTGTTCGGCCCTGCCTCGTCTACGCCAGCCCCCGGCTCAGGCTCGTCTTTCTTGCAGACGCCGCCCACCGATTGTTTGGCGATCTGGAAAGTGACCACAGTGGGCCTTGGAGGTACGTAGGCCAGGGCTTAGCAATGATTCACGTTTTTGTCAGGGGGTTCGGGGCTTGATCGCACCATGCACATCTGAGGTTGATTCGCAAGCTACTTGTTGGATGGCGGGAACCAGCCCTGGGAAGGCAACCAGTGCCTACGAGAAGCCTCCGGGAGGATTCACTCCACCCGAATGCTTCCCTTCCGGCCTGAAGGGCCCTGAACCTGAAGTCCTCATGGAACTCTACAGATCCGAAAGCCAGGCTGCCGCGTCGGCTTTGGCGGCGTTGGGTTTAGGAAGGAGCAGAAGCGAAACTTCGGCTTCGGCGGCTCGGGCTCAGTGTCAGCGGACTCACTGAAGCCGTTAGCAGACAACAAGCGCTGCGAAAAGCATCTCTGACCCTAAGCCACTGGCCGGTGGTTTCCAGTCCTGATTGTATGGACAGATCCGTGTAATCGTGTGGCCACTTGGGCCCTATGCTGCTCTACCGGTGATTGCGACAACTTGCAGCAGCTCAGACTCTTGAGGTCCCCACAGCATCATAGCCTGAGATTCAGTATAAACATGGTGAGGCAGGCCAGACAGATTACTGATGTAGGTTCCATGAGCAAAACGGGTCAACTTAGTTCTAGAACATGGTGAGTTAAGAAGATGAGAAAAGGCTCTCCGCCTGCAACGAAACGAAAAGATGCGCTTGTAATGACAGCGAACACGGTTTGACCCCTTTCGGAACCCACCGAACCGATCACAGTACAGCTTACAACGAGTACCCACCGCGTCCTGCAAAAACCAGAAAGACCCACACGCATCCGATGGCCCATCCCCTCCTCCCCCTCCCAGCTGGCTGACTTCCACAAACATCCGCGGCTTGTGCAACAAAGCGCACGGAGGAAGTTATAAAGCAAAACGCGCGCATCCCTCGAACCGCAACAGGCGAGGGCAAGCACAACAGCGCCAATAGCTTCGGCTCTTAGGTCGCAGTGCAGCGCCCGCAGACACACGCGGCGCCTCTGTTAGACTCTTGAACAAGTCTTGAAGCTCTTGAATGACCTGCCGGGACGTTCCCTGACTTGCCGCTTTACGCCGGCATGGCATGACCGCGTCGGTGCTTGGCCGTGTCGTGCGACCTGCCGTGGCCTGTCGTCATTGCCAACTATCACCGTGCCAGAACGACACATGCAATCTCTGGAACGAAACGTTCTGCCCTGCCAATCCCTCGCTCTTCAACGCTTGAACGCTCGACTCACGAACCTGAGAACAAAACCTGCCACCATTCAGCATCGCTCATCTTTAGGGGCAGGATCTCGGCGGGCACAAGGGTACAGTGTATACTAGAAGATAATGCAGAAAATCTATAGAATCAAAGCCGTACACTGCACAAGAAAGGCCGATGGCACGCAGTAAAGAAACCCTCCACAAGAGCTTCCGGCGATCATGAAGCAACGTTGCAATCAAGAGGCACTTGGGCATCTTCCCGCCTTCGCACTTCAGCCTGACCGGTGGTACCTCGCAGAGGGCCTTTTTGGCAGCCTCAGGAAACACGGAAGCAGCTCCTGAGAGTCTGCTGTCATCGAGTCTCCTTCTCTCTGTCTTTCGCGCCACAAAAGCGGGCCTCCTGGTACTTCTTGGAGCTGGCAAGGTCGGTGTCTCGGCGGCACCCCGCATGCAAAAGCCCCCTTTTTTCCTCCCTTAATGCCTGAATCTTTCGCCGAGGATCTTTTGATTGCGTGGTAGGTGTGCACAGGCCTGATGCACAGTGCCATCATAGAACAGCATCGAGCCCGAAAGCCAAGGTCTGCCCGGAGCTCGAGAGATTTTGATCAATCGAATCAATCGAATCAAAATCCGGACCAGTACTCAAACATTGTTCCAGGCCAGGGTGCGCGCTGGCGCCGGACTCATCCTCTGGCCCGTTACCTTTTCCGACAAAAAATAAGCGCCTCTTCCTGGCCTTTGAGGCTTCCTTGCGAGAGTCTGTGCTGATTCTGAGCGGCTCATGCCATTCTGGTTGGACTTCCCGCCAGAATAGATCATGCGGACTTTGCCTTTGGGACAGGCATCCGTCTCCTCTCGGCGCATGATCGGATGATCGAAGATCTAAGTGGGGCCTCTGGGGTTCAGACCTTGGGCGTTGGGGCTCCCGGCGGCTCTTTTGACTCTCTATTTCGCATTCGCCGTGTCGGGGGAACTCACGCCACAAGGCCGCGCGGTAGTCATCAGCGGAGCTCAAGATCTGGCAGCAACGAGTAGTGGGTTGAAGGAGATTGAAACGAACGTACAGCTGTGATACATGAAAGCTTGCAATGTATCGGGGTTGTGTTTGATTGCGTAAGACTTGATAAGATGTGCTATGTAACACCAGCAATGCCAAAGTCATCGCATCCACACGAACATGTGCACATACTTACATGCATCTATGCAGCCATGCAATCACACATTACGTGTACAACTGAGCGATGGATGCGAGTGCAATTATTCACGTAACGAATCTGATGATATAGAGAATCGCGGCTGGTACCACGATAGGGCATGATTAAGGTATATACAGCGACATAGCTATGCCTTTCGTGACCCGCGACCTCCCCGCCGTCCAGGGTTCGTAGCACCTTCTCCGCTGCGTGTTTCAGAACCCGCCCGTGGCCCCACCAACCATAAGGGCAACCGGCCATCCATCGCGCCTGAGCTCAGGTGGTGTTCGGGCATGCCGAGCTAGCCCACGACCAGACAAGAACGGAAGCACGCGACACTGACGCAAACAGTTGAAATCAGAATCCTCATGATCAAAAGTACAAGGAGTTCAACATAATTCCGAGAATTTGCCCTGCCAGGTCACCAGATCCAGGAGCGCTAGGCGATAGCAAGCAGCGACCTGCGATTCACCCCAAAAATCAGGCGAAGACTCCGCGGAACTCAGAGCGCCTGCTCCAGCGTTGGGGCAGGCTCCTGTCTCATCGAGAGCTGCTCTGACAAGGCCCGGTGGTAGGTAGCCAAATAAGAAGCTTCGTCAGCCGAAGTCAGCTGGCCTCAGGGGGACAAGCGCGACGAGTGCGCAACGTCTACGGGTGCCAGCTAATGGACTCCCTTGGCACTCACCCAGCGACTGCCTGAAGCGCATATGAGGCAGTAGGCGATGTCCTTTCCGACGCATGCTTTTCCAGTCCACTGAAAGTCGAACATGCCGATGATGCCATCGTGAAGGCACATATTGTGATCTGCTGACAGGGTCGACCGAGTCTTCAGCAGGGTGAACGCTGGATGCTAGACAAGATCATCAATCAACTCCCACCTTTGCAGTCGCCATGACAGATGCTCTGCGGCTCCAGTTTCAACCGTTCGTCCACGGCATCCGCTGCCAAGAGAAGCCTCTGGCCAAAGCCATCCTGTGGGGAGATGCAGCACAGACATGTCCTAAACCCGTGCAGACTCAATGCCCTCAAAATCTGAATGTTCCAGAACCTGTGATCATGCTTCGGGCTCCAATAGTAAATAGTAAGCTGCAGGCTCCCTAATCACGCGCAGTTCAAACATGGGATCGTCCTGTGGGAGATTTGAGAGCTGATCCCGGCAGTTGTCCAGACTCCAGAAACAGCCCACGTCATGCAGACCCGCTGCGACAGCAGCCTGCAAGATTCAGGACTTCCGACATCTCAGTGGCTTGATGTTGTCAGGATCTGGATTCTGGACTGTTGTCTGCGAGACGAGGCTGTCGAGTTTTTGCCTGAATCGGAGCCCTGTGATACAATGCCCGAAGCAGCGCGAACACAATCTATCGGCAGAAGTGCCTCATTCTGCGCAATGCGAAAACACTATCGCAACAGAGATCGTCAGCCCTAGCGCAAAACGCTATCGCAGACTCCTGCTGAAGATTGGAACCTGCTGGACCGACTGATGCTCGCAAATGCGACGCGCTCCCATCACTCCAACATTCGGCCTCTGCACGGACTCCCCAGAACTCTGCATGCAGTCGAGCCAGCCATTGAAGGGCTTGATCCGTCGCTGCTGGGCTCAACTTCCTCCAGAGCAATGGAGGGATCTTCTACGACGGAGGGCTGAAAGCAACGGCAGGTGCAAGTAAAGGTCCTGAATACATCAATAGACCCCTATAACCGTAAATCCCAAACCCTCACTACTATCCTTTTCATTGAAAAAATCCCAACCACTCCTACAAGTACTATCCTTTTATATCCTTTTTCATGTCCAAAACAGAGGCAGCAACTCCGACCTCACTGCCTCGCCGCGGAGCCTCGAGATGGCCAAAGTGAGGGCCCGATCGCTCCTCAGGGGCTCCAAGGGGCTCTCTGAGACAGTGTATATAATAGAATATAGCATATAATAGTAGTAGTAGTAGCAGCAGCAGCAGTAGCAGTGGCAGTGGCAGTGGCCGTAGTAGTAGTAGTAGTAGTAGTAGTAGTAGTGTATATAGCAGAATATAGTATATCATAGTAGTATAGTCTATAAGCCGAATATAGTACATAAGCCGAATATAGTATATGATAGTAATCCCTTCCCACTAACGAATATAGTATATCATAGTAGTATAGTATATAAGCCGAATATAGTATAATTAGTAGTCCCTTCCCTCTAACGAATATAGTATATCATAGTAGTATGATCAGTATATAAGCCGAATATGGTATATAAGCCGAGTATAGTATATGGCACTAATCCCTTCCCACTAACATTAAACCCCCCTAATGCAACAACCTCCCCCCCGGGATTTCGCGGTTCCGGGCCCGCAATTGAGAGTTGATTAGAAACATTGGGGGACCTAGGATTGTGTTAGTTTTAACAGCGCCAAGATTACAGCAGTACGAATCAAACCGAAAGGAGCAGAGCTTTTGGGTTTAAGGGCTTAGGGCTTGGGGCTTAAGGTTTAGGGCTTAGGGCTTTAGGGATGAAGGTGCAGCTATACATGTGCTTTGCTTGCGTGCTGTCAGAGGTAGTGTACAGCCTAATCAACAGGCATAATTATACATACGTATGTATGTATAGGTGTATATACATGTACACATATCAAGGGCCAAAGCAAATACATGAACATGTGTACATGACTGACTCACTGACTGAATGAATGAAACAATCAGTCAATGAGTGACAGCGTGACTGACTGACTGACTGACTGACTGACTGAGTGCGTGAGTGTGAGTAAGTGAGTGAGTGAGTGTATGAGTGTTTCACCATGCATATGTATATGGAAAGGACTTTGCCTTGAAAGCAGACAACTTGCACCCTGGCGGGGGAGTTTAAGGAATTCTCAAGATGTCCTGTCCAGTAACAACAGCTCGGGGCAGCATGCACCCAGGGCGCGAAGACGCTGTGCATAGGTCTGATAGAACAAGGCCTCCACCTTTGCCAGGGCCCGGGGGAAGCCTGTGCCTCGCCAGGAGTGTTGGAGAGTTTAGGCTTCAGGGTCTATAGGGCTTAGTGATTCTAATTTTCAAAACACTATGATTATTCTTAGTCTTGCTCTTTTTTTCCTGTCCGTACTTTGGCTATGGTTCCTCTGAACTGAATACATCCTCCTTAGTACTGTGTATATATATATATATTGATTGTTACGAGAATGCCACGTGAAGAGAGGAGCTGCCAAAAGAGAAGGGAGGCCTCGTAGGTCTTCAGCTCGCGGCGGAGCCACGGCCCGCTGGCATCCCTCCAGTCAATGAGCTTCCTTGGGCCAGATTTCTTTTTTGGGGGAGGTTTTAGGGTTTAGGGTCAGGGTTTAGGGTTTAGGATTATGTGGGTTTGCTGATTATTATGTTTTTTTGTTTTAGGAGGGCTGCTGATTATGCTGAACCAGGATGGTCTTGGGGTCCATTAACCCCCTCCTACACAACAGGTGGTAGCAGCAAGATTTGCACTTGCGCATGGCCCACCTCGCAAAGATGCCTTTAGACTGTAGATGGCCGACAAGCCGCACTATTGCCCCAGCTGGATGTCCGTTCAGCTCACACTCAATCTCGTAAACGTTGCCTTGGCATCGGAACTCGTGGTGCAACAAGGCTCCGCTTGCGAGCGTGAAAACGTGCTCGGCAACACCCGGCAGCCAGGCTGCCAAGACCACTCCAAAGGCCTTGGAGGCATCGGCTCCGAACCTGGCTCTGGGTTGCACCTCTTGAGTTCCAGTTGGGGAAACCGATGAGTGGACACTCTCAAACTTCCATCAGAACGTGGTCTGCACATTCCCACCACTCGGCGCGCTGCTGAGCTGCAACCCTCCGAACTCCAGCAAAGATCCGCACCCGTCGACGCCTTCGTAGCGTCCCAGCCACATCGTTCAAGGAGCTGCACCGCCGCCTCCTCCCCGAATGCAGCGGAGGGCGGGGGGAGGCTGCTCCAGCTGCTGCTCCTCCAATAGCTCTCCAAAAGCGGAGTCCGATCCATAAACCCTGAACCCTAAGGTGAACGGTATACTGCAGTCAGACAGATCCAGTGAACTGTAGACTACTAGTATATACTATATTCTAAAACATACTACACACTATACTACTATTTCATATACTATATTCTAAAACAGGGCTCCTTGAGCGGCCAAGGCTGCTCGGAGCCGGGCTCTTTTCCATCTGTGCCCGACTTCTGCAGTCCACTACAGGGCTGTCTCTTTTCCTTGCTGTGTTCCGGCCATGGCAGAAATTCCGGGGAAGACTAAGGTCGGGAGACTTGGAGCAAGTTGAGCCAACGGCCAAGAACTAATTGATTTCGACCAAGGCTTGCAAGCGAGCGATGCGGATCCTCCCAGACCATGAGCGACTTGTATCTCTTCAGGGGAAACCACCTGGTATCTTTCAGAGAACACGTCAACGAGGGCCATGTCATGTTGGCTCGTCGACCTATCGTCTATCCTGCGTCCAAGATGCCACTGCGGGAACTTGATGATGAAAGGCTCTTTCGGAACCTCTGCAATCTCTTCGACCTGACTCCGGTCTTACACAACTTGAATGAGACAGTCTCGACAAGAGATGTCAGATTTATCATCAGCATGGCTCAGTCCTGGGCAAGAACACGCTTGCCACCAGAGAATTTTGGAAGCCACTTCTTTTCGCGCTCTTGGCTGCGGAAGGGCTTGTGCGGCCAAGACAGGTCGCAAGGCAAAGTAGACATGATTTTCAGAGAGTTTGGGATGTACTAGATGGCAGACCAAACAGGAGGTAATCCGTTGTTGAGCATCCAGCGCTATCGCCCTGTGAAGACTGCACCGGCACTGCTTCGGAGCTCACACCCTACCAGGACCTGAGACCCGAAACCTCAGCTGCCCAGTCACTTACCCACAGGTATTTGCCCATGTCGTAGCCCTTGACAACGGTGCCCCATTTCTTGCCCTCCAGGGGCTTGTACCTCCAGGAAATGACATGAAATGTCAAAATGAAAAGAGACAGAGGATGACAGGAGCAACATTCTGAATTCAGATGCACCACACACCCGTGGCGTGTGCCAACAAAGCACAACAAGAGCAAGTAGAGCAACATCAGAAGGAGCGACACCAGGAGTCAGGAGCCCAATCCATACACAGGAGAAGACCAGTGAGCGTGGCGGGACCAAGCTTCGTCACAAGCAACATCTAATCAAACTCAAATTGCCTGTCCAGTGAAACTAACACTGGCGCTGCCGCTCAATATGACGATCCGCGACGACGACAACGACAAATGGACTTGAGCTTGCCACTGCCAGCAACAAACAGCTGCGACAACCAGTACAAACCAGTGACGAGAAGCTTATCTGGCAGGTTTATCTGGTAGGTTCTTTTCGTTTTCTCAGTAGCTTTCATGGCCAGCACAGAGGAAACAGTCACAGCGATGGACAAATGACAAATGGTAATAACAACAAGAACAAGAACATGCAAAACAGTAGTAGCATCATGGCACATGCACGTAGTTTTTTGCACTAGATGACAGGTCATTCGTACATACAGTTTTACATGCCGAAAAAAGAAAACCAACATCATAGAACAAACAGGAACAGTCAGGGAACCAGCAGGACCGAAAAGACATAGCCATAGCAGCAACGAAAGATCGCAGAATGGCTGTCATAACAGACGCCAGCACGACAGCCCGTCTGAGAACACGGACTAGGGCTCCGAGCTCCTTCTTCTCCTCGTCCCACTCCATCTTTTGACCCAGGAAAGGCAGCTGCTCACCAGCCTAGGTCATGCTGAAGGCATGCGGTTTAGGGATTGAAGGCCAGAAATGCACTGAAGCACCGCGAACAGCCCGAAACTGAGATTCTTGCCTGTTGACAGTCAGCCCTGAAGCCCTCCGCTCCCCAACTAGACTTCCCAGGTCCCAGACCTTTGAAAAACTATCAGAAAACCCACAGCAGTGTGCCTTCTTCCTGTCTATCTGCGCATCATCGACCAGGAATTCACGTTCTCCCGGCTCAAGATTCCGCTTCTGGGGCCAGGTGTTTCAGAGACTCGAACACCCAGTCAGTGTCAGACACGACACATGCAGACACGGTTCTGCCTAAGGGAGCAAATGGAACAAGATGTCGTATGTCACGCAGCGTGGATATTTCTAGTGTTTCACACGATTGTCCATCATTTGAAGCTGTCGCTGCCTATGTTCACCTGTGTGCACTCATGCATACATACCTACATCGCGACATGTCTACACATCTACAGTCTACATGTCTACATACCTGCCTAGCTAGATGTACCGACCTGTACATATACATAGGTACCTTCATAAATACATACATACATACATGCATGCATGCATACATACATACGTCTGTTCCACTCGTTCCGACCGTTCCACTCGCTTCGATCGTTCCAGTCGTTCCACTCGCTCCGACCGTTCCAGACGTTCCACTCACGTTCCACTGGTGCCACTCGCTCCACTTGCCCTGTACATTATTCCTGCTCCACTCATTCCTTTCGTCTACAGTGCAAGTGGCGAGTGGCGCGTGGCACGAATGACGCGAGTGGCGCGGACGACCTCAACTCCTCGCCCCCTCCCTTGCGCGGTCGCACTGTTCTGGGGGCGCCAATGAATCAGTTTGCTCCAATCGTTCCACTCGCTCTGTGCGTTACCTGTCCACTCGTTCCTGTTGCCTAGCTGTGGCGCGAGTGGCACGGGTGGGCGAGTGGCGCGAGCGCCGCGAGTGGCCCGGACGACTTTAATTTTCCCCCCGCCGCGCGGTCGCAATGAACATGTATTCATTCATTCGTTCGTTCGTTCTTGCGTACTTGTACGTAGATATGCGCCAGCACATACTATAAACAAGCGATCAATCCAACGAGCAAGCAAACAGACAGACAAACAGACAGACAGACATGCATGCTACATACATACACATGCATTCGTTAGCTCGTCCATTCACATGTACATACAGACACACGCACATACAGATATACGTACATGACATGCCTTTGAGGGCATATCGGGATTGAGGCGAAGTGTGAGACAACAGAGCAGGCTGCAGGACAAGGCAATGCATCGCTCTCCTTGTAGAAAATATCTTTGAAGCGCATGGGACCGTTGGTGTCGAAGCAGAGGCCATCTGGGTTCATCTCCCTGATTGCCAAGATGGCCCCACCCGGAACTTTGCTCGGCTTGCCACCCATGGCTCCGAGACATCGAGGCCCGTTGGATGAGTTTGGGGCTTTCGAAGCCCCAAGACAGTGCTGGAACAGATGGCTGGGCTAGGCTCTTGTCTGAGCAAGGTTGGGGGGTCGTATTCTGCACGATTGCATAGGTGCTGCTTGCTGGACCCTCTCTCTTGACATGGTTTGAGTGCAGAATCTGGCGAGCGGCATGCAAGCATTATCATTACAGGTGCAGCCATGGAAGCCGAACCCTGAGCTCAGATAGGATAGCAGCAAACTCACTGGACCTGCCTCTGCAGAAAGTAAAGGATTTTTGCCTCAGCTGAAACGATACACACAGCACTGTGGGAGGGTAAGGATGCCTCGAGCGAAGACACAATGCCAGCACGGCTGGGGATCAAGCAAACTGTGTCTGAAACGCAATGATGTCCTGACGTGAATGTCCGCTGCAAAATGAAAAGAGAAGATGGACACGCAAGAATCTGGGCCTCATCCGACATCGTTGACTCAGCCATAAGGTGCTTGGGGTCAAAGCCCTGGCTGAAGAATTTCCCTGTTGACCTGGAAGCTCAGCTGCCCAGCTGGCATGAAGCGTCAGTGACTTGCACAAGAGCCAAGAGCCCAACTTCAGAATGACGACTCTGATGTCGCTCCGGTCCTGCAGCTCGAGTCGGGTTTTCGCACACTGGCCGGGCGTCTCACGCGGAAATCAGCTGAACTTTATGTTATGTGTGTAACGAGTGCCACACTAAATTGCTTGCCGCTGAAATCACGCCCCTCCCAGACTTCCACGATCTCCCACGCTACCTGAAGGTCCATAATGGCATCCTGCACGAGTGGTTTTCTGCAACATCGTGCCCTATCGTTGGGCCATGTAATGTGCCCAGGCTTCTATACTTCTACAAAATTCCATGCCCGCTCTCTGTCCGTCCATGAACACATCGTCACACTTTTCCTTCCGAACTTGGTGCAGCTATGCATGCTGTCAAAAGTGCTGCTGACTGGTATTCACGCTGTATCCTCCGAGGCTAAAGCTGATGCTGGCATTGCTGTCGCTCGGGTAAGGCTGAGCTGTGTCTGGTTGTAGAAGCGGTTCGGTCTTGGTTTGTGACGTGTTGCTCTGTGGGAACCACTGTAGCAACACTTTTCTCATACATTCGGATGGTTTGAGGTTATTAGGCTGTTAACAGGTGCATCACTGTTTTTGCATGGAAGTGGCACCGGCAGCATGCGGTGGCACTACTCAGTGATGTTCTCCCCGGGGGTGTCTTCAATACTACGCTGATTTGTGGTGACGGTCGTGCCACCAAAGACTGGGCCAGCCTGGAGCGCGTCCAGGACTGCTGGGTTCAATCCATTTGCGCCGTCCCCTGGAACGGGGGAAGAGAAAGGTTTGTCGGCGTGGCACAGAGGATCACAGAGGATTCCAGATATGGGGCTCCGGTTCCGGACTGCTTCCCACAGTATAGCAAGCCTTGGGAGCTAGGGGCTTGCTTGGGTGGTGGCAGCAGCATACCAGCTTTGGTACATTGCCGTACCAAACACATCACAAACTCGCTCCCTTCCCTTTGACGGTGCTGGCTCGCCAAAACACAACCGAAGCATCTCTGCCTGTGTCCAGCTCCAGTGTCGCGCACTGCGTGCCAAGCTTGTACTTCAAGCACTTGTGTCTCCAGTTCTGCCAGGAAGACTGGTGAGAGAGATCAGCATCACACTTGGACAGTTTGCGCCGAGGCCTTGTGCGTGCACGATGCTGGCTTGTCAAATCCGTCCACCTGCCACGGCATGCCACTTGCTTGAGCTGCAGTCGGCATCTTTTGAAAAGGCGCCAAACAACAACCGGCGCCCATTCAACTACTTCCAATACCTGGCTGGCACTGCGAGTGCTGATGATGAAGATGATGAAGATTATGATGGTGCTGAGGATGACGATGATGAGGAGGAGGATGAGGAGGAGGAGGATGAGGATGAGGATGAGGATGAGGATGAGGATCAGAATGACGATGAGGATGAGGAGGGATGGTGATGGTCATGAGGATGATGATGATGATGATACTGATAATGATGATGATGAAGAAGACGATGATGACGATGGCTAATACCACTACACCAGACTAAAACTACGACAACTAGTACTAGTACTAGTACTAGTACTAGTAAAGGAACTAGTACTAGTACTAGTACTACGCACCGGGCTCTCTGGGCGCCCGGTGTTCAGAGCAAAGTCCTTGGAAAGTGCAAGTGCGCGATGTACCGTAAATTACAGTACGTTTGTAGTTTTCGAACAACATGTCTGCATTAGGGCCAAAAGCCCTGCGGGGGAGAAACTAATTAGTTTCGGTGTAGTTGCAAGACTTCCTAGGTGAGCCAAGAAGCAGAAACT
>CAJNJA010096608.1:0-19211 GCA_905231915.1 Symbiodinium necroappetens
GTGGTAGTAGTAGTGGTAGTAGTAGTAGTAGTAGCAGCAGGAGTAGTAGTAGTAGTAGTAGTAGTAGTGGTGGTCGTGGTAGTGGTAGTGGTAGTAGTAGTAGTAGTAGTAGTAGTAATAATAATAATACAGTATTGTTACTAGTTGTAGCAGCAGCAGTCGCGTAGTAGTGGTAGTCGTCGTCGTCGTCGTCGTCGTCATTGTCGTCGTCGTGGCTGTAGTCGTCGTAGTCATGGCGGTGGTGGTGGTGGTGGTGGATAGCAGTAGTGGTACCAGTAGCAGGAGTTGTAGTCGTTCAGCCTCTCGATTTTTTTTCAAATCAACCGGAAACCAAGAAAATTTTAATTTTTGTTTTTTGGTTCAAAAAAAGAGTTTTTGAGGTTTTCGAGTGTTCGAGAGCTCGTCGCGTACGTCGCGTCACGCGCGACACTGCAGCGTAGGATGGGTAAACGCCCTGAGGCCAACCACTCTGAGCCCAAAGAGGAAGCCCGAGCTCCCTGAGGCTCCACACTGGCGCTTCCAGGCCACACTCACAGACGCGAGGACTCCCTGAGGTTTGGGGTGGGGGGGGGGGGAAATTGGTCCAAGGTTGGTTGTAGGTGTTTGGGGTATGTTCTATCCTTTCGCGTCCCCTCTTTCCGTTCCATCCTTTCCCTCATCTTCAACTTCGTCGCCTTTCTCGTTTTCTCCCCTTGATTGTATTCAAGTAGTTTCAGTTCGTTTCTCTCTCTTCTACCAGTCCTGGTGCTGTCGCTTCTTCCTTTGTCTGGGAAGGCTCACCTCCTGAGGCGTTCCGTTCCTTTCACTTTCTTGCCGCTTTTGACGTGGATTGCCATGCGTGCCAGCTTTGCTTCCTGCGTTGGTAGGTTTCTTTGTGGTGCTCTCTTGGAGAATGTCTGGGGTGTGTCAAGAGTGATGAGTGATGTTTCTTGATGTTGTTGGACAGGTTTGCTTGACATCTTGATAAGTGCAGACAGTTCTTTGGCTGTTCCCATGGTTCCATCTTCCGCGACTTCATTCCGTGGCGCCTTGCCTGTTTGGGGCTTTTCGCAGCTCTGTCTTGTTTTGAGCAGATACAAAAGTCAAAGCAGCGACTCCCACTCACCGGAGCATTGGCGTGTTCAAGGCAGCGGCTCGCCACTCGTCCTCGCGTTCGCCATGTTGCCAGCAGGGTCAGCAGTAAGAGTTGCACAACAGCTCACACAGGAGGGCACCTTCTGGCAACTCAAGTGGACGCGTCCGACAAACCTTAGGTTCGATGAGATTGAGGACATCGTTCAGTGGGTGCCCAGTCTGGAGCACTATCAGGCAGAAATGGCACATGCTGCAGAGTTTGAGACATGGTCGCGAATCGACGTGCAGCGTCTTCAGGCTGAGATCGACAGGCTTGTCCGATTTTTAGAGAACACGTGCTTGAAGATTGCCTACGCTCAGGGTTTGCTGCCTGATGGTGATGAGCCCCGGATGGGCCATGTGGTCGAGTTCAAAGCTGTTCTTGAGAGCAGCATTGATGTCGAATTTCAGACGCGGTGCCAGGGCCTGGATCTCTTCGACATTGAGGATGTGACCACTGAGCTTTCCATGGAAACCATGCTAATCGTTCGCAAAATTCAGACGGCCACGGGGGTTCGCAATGTCTTAGGAGTTGTTGGCGAAATCCCACGTGGCGTCCGCGAGGATGTGAACATCATCGAGCACTAGATGTATATAAACTTGTGAACGACAGTAGGTTTGAACGTTGCCTAAATCCTGCCATGAAGCATTCGAGTGGACAGGTGTCGACAAAAAGCATGACCTGCACTTGGTCTTTTTTGCTGCGGACATGTGTGTACTTCTGTCTGGGGCCCTGGGTGACAGGCGTTGGAACATCGAGACCACAAGTTGCATCACATGTAGAGCTTCTTGCTTGAAGCAACAAATTGTCCGACAGTTCTTTCTACGTAGTTCAAGTTTCGTGTTTGTTTAAACGTAAAGTCTTCAGCTCTGCTGTCCTTGTCGATGCTATGCATCTGAGTAGCGGCGCACAATAAGTAGAGTCCCATGGGCAGGGTGGATTCAAGTGGCATGCTGTCCAAGATATCAGGGTTCACAATGCTCTACCTAGAGTTGTTAGTCCATGTATTGGAACAGATGACCACAAGCAGTGGCAGTGTTTGAAGTCGGACAGACTGGAACAAAAAGCAATGGGCTGGTGAAAGCATCCATTCAGCACAACATCCTGTAGCATCGAAATATTGCACCCCTAAAACATTGCCTATGTAATGTGAAGTCACATGCTGAGGGAAGCATTTAGGGTTGCACGGTTTAGTACTGTAAGGTTTGTGATGCAAGGTTATTGACGTACACAGTTTTTTGAGTTCAATAGCATCTTGAAGTACGCCCTACCCCGTAACCAGAAATCCGAAGCCCCAAACCTCAGTCAGGCCTCCAAAACAAAAATGAAAGAAGCTGGCGCTAAAAGCCCTAAAACATATAATTTTCAAACACAAGGAACCACCATGAAAGAAGCACGCGCCTCAAACCCAAACTTCAAACCTGAATTGTCGAAGTGAAACAAGCAGACGCCTAAAATAGAAGCGAGTTCAAGACTGACGACGTCAAGGGGCATTTTCGAGTGTTTTTAGGTTTGGTTTAAAGAAGGTTTAGGCTTACGTTTAGTCATGCTCGTAGCATGTTATAGCCATACGCATCCCCCTTTCCACTCCCAATGCAATGCTGATGAATCCTCATCCTCACTTCGCTCCTACCGTGCTCGCCAATGCCGTCGATGTCCACAGCCCTTATCATCCTGTCCGTGTGGTGACCTCAACCGTCGTCCGAATGCTCGTCTGATTCGTCGTCCAGGCCGTGATAGCGCCCTCAAAACATGCAGGACTGGCATGGCCCTCTTCCGTGACGACGGCGTGGTCTTGGTCGCGGTTCCTCAATCGATGATGCGCGTGATCGGCGACAAGCTGCTGAGTTTCCTACATTGACCAGCCGGCAGAAAAGTCCGCGCAGTTGCAAAGACGCCACAAAGGCCCTAGATCCCAAGCAGTACGCCCGCGAGCCTAGTTTCGAGCCAGTTAGGCTAGCGCCCTGAACCCTAAAGCTCCGATCCGAGCACTTTGACATCTTGATGTAGCTCTGCCTGCAACATTCTGACTAGATTCTAGGCTCTCTCGCCAAACCTCGAATGCCAGAAGCAGTAGCAGAAGAACAGGGAGCAAAGCCGCCAACGAAAGAAAACTGGTATGTGAGGAAGACAGAGGGAGAGCCCAACTCGCGAAGGCCTCCCCGACCGCGCCGCTACAGCAGCCGGTCATGCCAAGCTTCAAGGTTGGGAGGGTCGCGGGTCAAGATTTGGGGTTCGGCATGTGTTTCAAGCTTTCGGGTGTGTTTGGGCGGGTGACCGGTAAGGCGGGGTGGGTTCCGAATAGGACAAGATGAACAAGATGCAATCGGATCGATTTCCAAGTCTTGAGAGTGTATGAAGTCACCCAAGCCAAGCCCTGCCCCAGACCCAGGGAGCCGGCTGAGGGTTAACAGTTCCCGGAGCTTTGTAGCCATCGGCTTCATTGCCGCCATCCTTTTGGTTTTGGGATGTTCCGGGAAGTTGTGCCTGTAGCTGACTGAGCTTCCAAAGCAAGAAGGCACTCACGACCAGAATTCCTAATCCTGGACCCTGAACTTTTCCCAGCTAGTTTTTCAGCTGGGCCTTCAGTGCCCTAAGGCCCTTTAAGGCTTTAAGGCCCTTTAATAAGGTTAAGGCCCCACATTCCTAGATCCAGCTTCTGGCTTCTCCTGCCCTAAGGCCCTAAGCCATTCACCTACAGCCATGAAGTTGGATTTGGGGTGTAGGGATGCGTAGGGTTTGGGTTTAGGGGTTCCCGGTTCCCAGACGAGGCTTGCAGGGAGTTCTGAACTTAAGCCTTCTGCCAGAGAAGCAACCGTCAGGTGGAGATGATGATGGCCGCGCCGCAACAAGGGCAGCCACTGTCGGGTGTTAGCTGGCCAGGTGCTGTGCCGGGGTGAGATCGAGGGGGTCTGTTTGGTTGAGGGTTTAGGGAGAGTCCGGGGCTGGATGGTTGGAACACAGGGGTGCTTGTGCGAGAAGCAACCGGCTCAGCTGTTTGGTGGGCTGGCGCTAACGAGACGCCGGGCTCCACGTTAGGCAGCAGCTTGCCTGACGTTGGAGGCTTCGTCTTTTTTCACAGAGGCAGTTGCAGGAGAGTCTGCATTAAGACGAGAAAGGCTCTGGTGGTGTCATGTTTACTATACTTATAGTAACTTATAGTATGCTATGCTTTACTATGCTATGCTATGCTGTGAACTTGTGCTACGCTCCGGGCCGCTGCGGTTCAAAAGCGAGGTACTGGATGGGTCTGCAATCGGTCAAATCACTTCATAGGAGTTTCAACAGATGAGGGGCCTGCCTTTGATTAACCCGTAGTCGGATCCTGCTGATAAGGAGCCCCAAATAAGGTACATTGATTTGAAGAAACCCCGAAGTCAGTGCTTTGCTAAGCTATACTCTACTCTACTCTACTATACTCTACTCTACTCTACTATACGATACTTATGTAATATAACATAATGTAGCATTATATAGGTTCTCCTGCAACTGCTTGCATCGTCTCACCGGGATCCCTGGCTCGGGCATTCGCATGTCGGGGCAGGATGAATTTAGGGTTGAGCGGGTTTCAGGCAATTGCGCAAGTCATGATGCAAAAAAGGGGGTTTAGGGTTTAGGGTCCTGCAAAGCGCGGATACGCTTCTTTCCCGGTAGAGTCGCTGCAGACCGGATGCAAGATGGTTTAGAATCTAGGGTTTAGGGTTTAGGGTTCCTGGCTTTGAATTTACCAACATTGGGACCCCGGTGGGGGCAATCAGCTCTTCGTTACACTGACTCGTTCATGATGCCGCAGTCTGGGCTTAGAGTTTCTTGGTTTCTGTGTCTGCGACCTTTGGGGTCCCGGGAGAAGTTGTTCATGATCCCCCGGCTATCCGGAACCACCTGGGCGTGCTTCAAAACAACCGTGACGGTCTGCCGTCGTAGGGAACAATCGGGATTGCATGCCCAGATGGCCTCTGAAACTGCGGAGTCCGGTGGCATGGCAATGGCTTCAATCGTCAAGACTGCTGTGCAGCCGCGCATGTGGTGTTGTTCTTGTAGAACTTATATATGCCGTGCAACCTCAAAAACTGGCGACGGCCGCCTTCCTAAACCTTAAGCCCATAGCTCCTGCTCGGCTTCCCTCATGGTAGCGTATCATAGTACCCCAATGATAATACCTTTGGAACTTTAGAATCGTATCCCTATGACAGTACCCCACAATGAAACAGTTGCAGTCGTACCTTAGTAGTACCTTGAATGAATACCTTATGAATCCGTGTTATGGTGCCCGATAATCGTGCCCCCATGATAATACCTTATACAACCTACAGTGGTGGGCACGGTAGGTCTAAAATCTCTTGGGATGCCGCAGTCTACGGACATCCGGCGGAGCTGCTAAGACCGCGGTGCAAACATAGCGCAACAGATCAAAAGAGAGCAGTTCCCTCCCGGGTGTACGGTTTAGGAGCAGGCCCCAAACCCTAAACCCTGAGCCCTAAGCCTTTTTTAGCCTCCCCTTTTGGACAACGTGGACTCCCAGGCCTCTAGGTGCCTCGCCTGCGCTGCCCTAAACCTCGTTTCGGCGGGCTCTTGTGTAGCAGGTGCTATGATTTATCAGGATAGGCTTCTGTGGTGGACCCCAACTGATAACTGGTCTAATGACTGTTTTGGTCGGTTTTTTGCGTATGGTGAATTCGTCATCTTTGGCCTCCCAGTTTTGAGTGCTGAAACCGCGCTTCGAAACCCCAAACAATACATAAACTCCAAATTGCAGCCTTGTGCCAAGAGCTTGAGAATGGATCCCCTTTGGTCTCTCAGCTTCGCGCAGAATTGGAGTAGCGTGACGAGGTGTGGGATAGTGATCTTCAATCTGAGGTCGCATGGGCCTGCACCATAAACCCTCCCTCTATGTGGTCAAGAACCCCTGAACAAACAGATGTGTCGAACCTTCGTGAGGTTGAAATAGCTTGGAGGCTTGAACTCCGAGTGCTGTTCCGCACGTATTCCTAATACTTGACTTGTGATCCTGCAGCCACGGTGATGCATTGTAGCATAGCCCGTGTTGCTGCTCTCGTGGCGGCGCTGGTGGTTTGGTCAATTTTCGGCCTGGGGCTGCGATGGCGCGAGCTCGCGGAGCTAAGCCAGATAGATCCGGCTGCGAGCCAGCTCAAGGTGTTGATGGTTCGTACCATCGGGCGCTCGGAGGTGGAATTCACCAAAGATGATATCAGATCCTTGGCTAAGAAGACCAGCGGTATTCAAACCGCCAACATGTCCCACTGCGCCGCCCGAAAGGGACCGGGGCCGAAAGCCGAGTTGCTACAGGATCTGCCGCCGGAGCAGTGGCCCGCAGATGTTGTCTGCTATGCAGGCATCACCCACTTGCGAGTTGACTTGCATGTGATCCTTCTGGTGTGGGATAAGGTTGATTTCATTGATACATCTGACCTCGACTTGAACGTATCGGTGATCTACGCACCGAAAACCCGCAAGATCAACGCTTGGTTGCGTCATCTGTCTGAAACGGCGGTGTCAGCCTACGACTATCTGTGGCTGGCAGATGGAGATGTGAATATCTCGATGGTGAACTGGTTCGCCTTTTGGACACAGATGCTGTATTTTCACCCGCAGGTTGCCCAGCCTGTCGTGTTGGGGAAGGATAGACGGGAGATTCATGACAGGATGGCAAACTGGAGAAGCCTAAAAAAAGGGGAATTCTTTAAGCTTTTCGGCCACCGCACGAGCGACCACGACATCCTGCAAATTCCACCTAGCAAAAACGGGTGGATTCTTGATCCCACCTTGATCGCTGCTGAGGTTGGGATCGTTGAGATAATGACGCCGATGCTCACTCCGCAGGCATGGATAGCTTTAAGAGACGAGCTGCTTAGAAATAGCAAGGCCATGCAGTGGATTGGTGAAGGCGCCACATGGTGTGTGGATGTCCGGTGGTGTGACTTGGCTCGTGCTGCGCTTGGTCTGGAAGTCGCCCAGAAACCGGACGTCTGTATCGAGAGCGGGGAACAGATGTTTCACAAGAAACAAGGGCGTGGTCCCGGCGAGCGGCTGTGGGAGCCCCGCGACCTGCCTGCCTGTTTGGTATTCTATCAGACACCTGTGCGTCATCACGACTATCGCTCGCTGAACAAATCCGGAGACTTCCACTCCAAGAATGTCAACTTGTGCAGCGAACTTGAGGCGCAGGTGACGGATACCACAAGTCGGTGCGCATATCGCGCTTTCTACGAGTCAGATCTTGGAGCCAGCTTGGGGTTCGATGGGAGCAGCACGACCTTGCCAAACAGAGAGTTTTGCGGCAACCTTAGGCACGCGTAATTAAGTGGTCTCGCTTTAGGGGGGCAGCTTCACTTGCTTTTTAGCTGAAGGCTGAAGTTCTACACCCACTCAAGTCCTTGTGCCCTTGGGGGGGGGGGTGGTGCTTGATTTGTGCATGTTGGGGCTCCTGGTCTGAAAGTAGTGAGGCTCTGACATGTCACACTGCTGTCTCTCTGTTGCATACCATCAAAGATTCCTCGCCTGGGAGTGTCCGGGTGTCAGCGCCGAAACCAAATTCCTACAACCTCAACATTCCGAAACCCTACACTCAAAACCCACCAAGAAGATCCAAGAAGCTGCTACATGACACCTGAACTCTGCTGTGTTTCGGCTCACTAGCCGGCGACTTGGGGAGGAGCCGGCGAAGAGGCGGGGCCTGACATTTCATGGGACAGAGAGCCAGAAACTCCAATGCTTGAGGGACCCGGTATGTGACCGACACTTTTTGGAGCCCCTTGGGTGCCTTGCATGGTGCAGAAAAGTGGTGAGACCAAAGCAGGCGATTAGCTGGGATTGAAGATGCAAAGTTGCAACACGACTCACAACCAACCTGCTTTCGACGATGACTGTGGCTCTGTGTTATCTCCCTGGTTCTTAGTAGGGAATGGGGGAATGGGTTATTGGGACTACTATAGGGGACCTTAACAGAGTAGCATAGGGATCCATTCCCCCATTTCCTACTAAGAACAAGGGAGTTATTGACATTGTGTCGAGTTGGGATGTCGGATGACCAGGTGCGCACCTCGGTGGGCTGTCGCAGCCAGCTGGAAGCTGGTGGCACGGCTGAGCTAGATCGGCTGCTGCTAGTATCCTATGCCTACGTCTCAAAAGTTATCCCTAGAAGCTTGCTTGGTCAACTGCTCCCTTGCCGGTTGCCCTGCTAGCTCACGAACTTCCTGCCAAACTTTGGGCTGGACATCTACTGCTGTCTTTCTGCCGCACAGGGCTTCGAATGCAGGGGCGGCATGAGAACATGTCTGAACTTTGCCTGTGATTGCCGCGTGATCTGCGATCCTAAACCCTCCAGCACTGCCAGGATGACGGTGGCACACATCCTGGATTCGACAGCCGCCTCGCCTCAGCAGCTTTACATCGCGCGCAGGGCATTGAGATCCTCCTACAGCGGCGGCAGCGGTAGCACCTTTCCCGTACTGGCGCTGGACTCGGTGAAGTCGGAGAAGAGCGGAGAGGTCGATCCGGGGATTCTAATTTCGCCAATCCAGCAAACCTCAGACTCCAAGTTTGTCGCAACCGAAACCAGGAATCCCAAAACAAAGGCCAGAGTAGGAACAGGATCAGCTAAGTCTGAACGTAATTGAATCACGTGCCTGCGATTCGTTCATGAAGCATCCCACCGGCTGCAGAACTGTTACCAGGGTTATTTGAAGGTCAGAAGCTGAAGTTCACCACACCCCCCCGGAAGACCCGAAGGTTCATCTGCTTCAGGGTTGGCAGCAGAAACCTGAACGCTAGGATCCTCATCACCCTTGACATTGGAATCTCAACGCCCTTGGCCTGCCCAGTGGTGACATGCCACCTGCTACTGACTTTGGACTCGAATAACGAAGCCACAGGAGGGCGATGTCAATAGATGCAACGAGCTGCTGCAAGCTGCGGTAAATTATCGTGCAGCATTGCAGAGGACAGCCAAGCTCTACAATGCAAGACCACACGAAACATCCGATGGTAATCCGATGGCATGGAGATGCTCCGTAGATGCTGGGCCCCAAACCAAATCCGAGCACCGTTCTGAAGGCCTTGGCGGCGCCCTTCCTGGATCCGCAGAGGGACCCCTCGTCGGGCTCAAAGGTCTCCAAGACCCCAGCCTCCTCGAACAAGGAGGGCCCCACGGCGGCATCTTGGGCCGGTTCTTCTTCTGAGCTTTGTCGATTTTTGCTTTGGACTTGGTTTGAACATCGGTCTCCTTAAATGGGGACGGGCGGAGGGAGCCCGACTGTCGACCAGGGCTTGCCGAGGCTCCAAAGAACATGGTGCAGATAGCTTTCACATCCTTCATCACGAATCTGCGATGCCAAAGCCCCATTTGCAGATCTCCTCATGAATCCATTTACTACACGTCAGCTAGAGCATTTCCCCCCAAGCTGCTCTAGTTATTGCGGCCCGTTTCCTAAACGCTTCCTGATTTCTGACCCTGGTTCGGATTGGGGCCACCCTCCAGGCCTCCAGGAGCCTACCGAGTATACCGCAACCACCCCTGCCATGCGCATGTGCAAAGCTTAGCCAGCTCACCTTGCCGAATCTGAAGCTAGGTGATAGAATCCCTAGAAGGCCCCAGTAGTAAATCCTAACAGCCTCAGGCCTCAAAGCCTTAAGCCCTGACCAGCCTACAATGTGTCCTTGCTGGCAGGCAAGCAAACTTTCAGGCTTAACATGCCTTAAACTGCCTTAAAGAAGTGCTTTGTACCGAATCACAAAGCCCTAAGTGCCGAACCCATTAGGCAACAAAAGTCCAAACCTTCAACCTCGCCTGTGAGCATGGTTCTCTGCCCTGCGAGAGGGCAAAATGAGGCCTTGAGGAGGTGTCAGTGACTGCGCCCCTACTACTGAAGCTTTCAGCTGCTTTCAGATGCTGTTGGCAAAGCTAGTGGCTTTCAGCGATTCTGTCCGGCTTAACCCTGCAATGCGGCCTCGTCCTAGCTAGGCCTAGGTGCGAAAATGAGGCCTTGAGGAGATCTTCTACTCCCCCTTCACTTTGCTGCTCGTCTTCGTTCCCTTGGGAGCCGCCTCGGAGACGCTCGGCTGGGGCGATGGCTGGACCTTCGTGCTGAACTTCGTGGCGCCCGGTCTGAAGTTGAGGGTTTGGGTGGTTTTAGGAAAGCTCATGGTTCCGGGTGTAGGTTATGAGGTTGGCAGTTGAGGCGGACAGAGCTCTAAGCGAGAGAGAGAGAGAGCCTGATTAATAACATCGGGTGGGCAATTTGCCCGGGGACGCTGACCCGTCCCCATGCCCGGGGGAGAGAGAGAGGGAGGCAACGTGAGGTAGGCCTTCGGGCCAAGGGGTTGCTCCTAAACCCCAAGCAAGCAAGCAAGCGAGAGAGAGAGAGAGTGAGAGACGGCGTAAAGTTTAGGGTTCTTGACTTTCTTGACTAGCTTTTAAGTGTCGGTTTAGGGGTTCGGGGTGCGCTTTGAACGCCACAGACGATGCCAGGATCATAGGGCTCTCTGGCTCCTTCAGTCAAACCTTCCCCTATGGCCTCGCACACAAAGTTCAGCGTTTGGGGGCGACTGGCCGACTTGCAATCTTAGGCTGTTGTAGGATGTGCGAATCAGTATATAGACGAGAGGCCTGAAGAAATCAGACAACAATCTCAGTTGTACAAACAACAATAATGTGCTCTAAAACCTACGTAGTCCCGTAAAAACAGAATATACCCCAAAACCTGTTCAAATTCAAACGAATGAGGCCCACGAGTTACACCACTAAAAGCTCTGAGAGTCACTTCGACGAAGGCATTCGGTGCCTCGCCGGCGAAGCATGGGGGTGTGGGGAGAACCCGGAAACCTCGACACCAAAGAAGCCCAGCTTTGAGAGTCGAATGTTCAGAAAGCTGGTGATCCGGAGCTCGCGCTAGAAAGCCTCAGTAGCTGAGCAGGCGGTCTATATAAGCTTACCCGAATCTAAGGTGAACTTGACCTTTGGACTAAAAACTCAGCAACCCCGAACCCCTTAGACCCGGAAGCCCGTAAATCCAACACCCTGAAACCCAAGTGAAAGCCCTGAGCCCTAAGTTTCCAAGAAAAGCCCCGAAAACAGAACCCTCAAGCCCTCAACCCCGAGGGCCGAGAGCTTCAACCCGCGAGACGTTGAAACGACCACAGAGCCGATTGGCATGGCCCGCGAATGTTTGTATCCCTTCAACTCGAGGAGTGTACCACCCCATAAAGCCGAACTCCTATCAACCCTAAGCCCCTCAGCGAAGCGGGTGGGAAAAGAAACCCCTAAACCCCTAAGCCTTAAATCCTAAACCCCAAACCCTAAACCTTAAACAGCCTTAAATCCTAAACCCCAAACCCTTAAACCTTAAACCCTAAACCCTAAGCCTTAGACCCTAAACCCCAAACCCTAAACCTTAAACCCTAAACCCTAAGCCTCAAATCCTAAACCCCCAAAACCCTTCAGAAAGCACCTCAGATGTCAGAGGCCCTCCTGCCTTTGGCGAAGTTCCTGGGCGACGCGACGGAGGCTCCGGGTTCAGCTCCGGTTTTGATGGTTTAGGGTTTAGGGTTTTTCACTCTCACAACTCTGACAATCCGGGCGAGGTCTATCGGGTGCTCCTTTCACCAGAACTTTCACCAGAACTATGTAAGGAACTTTTTTGGGTTTGGGATTTACTAGTCTGGAAGTGCTGCTTCCCAGCTGATTGACAGAATCGGGGTTCAAAAACGGGCTGGCGATTGCAGGTCGTGGTCCAGTAACAAAAAAGGATTAACGGCGTAGGATTTTTGAAAATCTCCGGGGGCTAGGATTTTAAAGTTTTATGCGTGAGTTTCAAGCGCAGGGGTGCAGATATGGGGGCCTTACGTGTATGGCCTGGCGGTTTAGGGTTGTTGTGGCTTAGATTTCGGGGTTTGGGGGCAGATATTAGAATGAGGATCCCATCTTCTTGGGACCCCTTATGTCTTGTGTCGTTAGGAGCTGGCCGTGGCCATAAAGAACGATGCGGTGGCCGGTATGCTGAATGCCACCTTCGGTGTCTCGGCTGTTCACTGCTCCACTTTCATCACTTTTGTCACTGCCATCTCGGCGATGTGATCAACCTTAGTCTCTGCTGTCGTCGGTCCGCCCCGCTGGCTCCCTGCTTCCCAGGCAACGTGGTCGAGATGATGATCACAGTCAACACCTTGAGGTCGCGAAAGCTCCTGGGTCGGCAGTACCGATGACAGCAACAACAGTTGTTTGAACATGCATATCTGTATATATATATATATGTATATATATATATATGTGTGTATATATATGTACACATACATACCTACATACATACATACATACATACATACATACATACGTACGTACATACATACATACATACATACATACACACAACATAAATATATACAATTTAATAATGTCTAATACACGTACATATATGTATATATTCAGCGGCAACAGAAGTTAGCAGTACTTACGGAGCTCTGACTCAGGTCCCCTGTTTGAATCCTCCTGTGGCAAACATGGTCACGGCTGTCCGATTGTGAGGGCCGGCCTGAACTCTAAGCAATTCTTGGTTTTTCTCGCCGCGGGAGCAATCATCCACACTGCGCTACTCACTGTTGAGGTTCGGTGTGTAAAGCCTTCGGAGTTGATCCCAAGGCCATGGAGCCAACATCAGTACCAAAGCTCCAAGCCATCTCACTCTAAAGCCCCGCAGCCCTAAAGCCAAAAGTCAGCAGTGAAAGTGGGCTGTTGTCAGTTCAGGATGCCCTTCGTCGAGCGCACCAGCGTGGTGAAGTGCACCCTGCTAGGATCGATCCTATCGAACCTTCTGCGCCTTAGCTGCAGGGACAGGAGAATGTTCGTTTGCACAGTACTCGCAAAGGCCCCATATGAAGCCTGTAAGTCCTCTGCCAGCTGAAGGCTGGTGCTGGGAATGTCCTTCTGCTTCGGTGGCCTGACACAGGCCTGTAGGGTTAAGGGTTTTGGGGTTTAGGGTTTTGGGTTTCGGGGTTTAGGGTTTTGGGTTTAGGGTTGATGATTCTGAGCGCAGAAGCACTGCCGGTCTGTCTGCCTGCCAGCCTGCCTGCCTGGCTGCCCGTCTGTCTGCCTGTATTTCTAGCGACAGACAGAGAGAGGGAATAGAGAGACGTAGAGTGTAAGCCTTTCTGAAGGCCTGTTGCCAGTGGAGACTCTGGAAGAAGCTCAGTCTGGCTGTGTATGGGGTGAGGATCTGGTGTTGACGGGGTTTGAAGGCTAGTGGGGAGTCGAGCCAGCTGGGGAGACTTGCTGTACTGTTGCATATGCCTGTGTAGGGGCCTTAACAATTAGAATGGGGTTTTGGGGGGTCCTTCTTATAATGGTAGTATAATATACCCCCAAACCCTATTCTAATTACTCAGGCCCCTACATTAGCGACATTCTGGATGCATTGGAAGCTCTGGGGAAAGGGCCCACGAAGAAAGGCCACACTTGGTTTTCAGGCCTTCATTGGCCGTGTCGACTCCCCTCTATGCCAGCCGCAACTTCCCTAAAGCCCCCACATATGAACGGCTACAGAGACCAGGGGACTGGGGCCGCTGTTGCCTTCTAGAATCAACCCTATGTGGGTAGTTCTCTAAAGAGGGGTCCCTTTTGGGGGTACTTCTTTATTAAGGGTGCCGTACTATATTTGGGGACCTAAAAGGGGACCCTAGTTTAGAGAACTAGCCCATGTGGGTTCAGGGTGGAGGCTGCAAGACCCCCGGGGCCCCTCGTGAAGAACCCACGTCTCGCAGCCCAGCCCGGACGCTGGCTTGGTGGGGAAACTCCGTATCGCAACGCATGTAGCTCGTGGCTTGCGCATATTTCGCTCCAAAGTCGGTTCCTCACACATCGCTTGGGTGCCTGCGATGATGCTCGCAGCAAGAAGCGGTTTTCACAAAGGGAGATCTTGGTGCTGGATGCTCCCACAGGCTCGTGCTACGATGGAAGCACATGCAGAGATAATCAAGAATGTCATGGCAAGTCGGAAACCACAAAAGGAGTGAAGGGTTCGGGGTCTCGGGGCTTTCCTGCCCGGAGCCCGCTCCGGAGTAGGCCCGATGCAGACGGGTTGTGCATGGTTCGATGTAACCGTTATCCCAAGCCCTCGACCCTAAACATTCAGACTTCGGGATTTTGAGAGCACTGGCCAGCCAGGTGAAAGTTCCGGCGGCCACTGTTATGGTTGGTGGGGAGCCTCTGGCACCGACAGGGTCGACTTTGTAGTGGCTTGGGGTCGGGGTTCAGGGTTAGGGAGTTCTGTTCCTATACGGGTTTCTTCAAACTTCGGGGTCCTTGTGCTGTAAGGTTGTAAGGATGCTTGCAATTCTACTAACCTGTTGAGAGAATGGTGACAACCATCCTAGAGGCGGGCAGCGCGCACTCGAAACACAGATCCTGCCAGCAGCAAGAGCAAGGAGACCCGCACAGCTTCGGGATCCCACAGTACATTACAGAATATGCTTCTAGTCTTAAGGGATATTATAATGAGTGCTCCCTGAATTCGCGATCCCAAGCTATTATGTAAGGTTCATGGCTTAAGGCTGCACAAGCTTCTTCAGGGATGCCTGAGCCTCCGCTTTGGGATCTCGTCCTGTGCATTTTGGGCTTCTCGCGTTGAGTTGAAGGGTGGTGCAGGCGCTTTTTTGGGCTCGGCAGTGCAGGAGGGTGTTACCTCAGCCCTGCTGCTGCCTTTGCGTCGAATTGCCTGACTGGCCCAGGAGAAGGAGCAGAAGTTCGCCATGAAGGGCGTGATCATGAGCATGGGCTTGCTGATATTTTGCTCCTCTGGCTAGATTCAATACTGGCTCAGACAGGGAGTCATCAAGGGGCGCTTCCCATCCCCCAGTCGTGCACGAAGCTTCTTGGAAGACACAATGCTCTGAGGCTGCATGTCCTTCGCACTCCCCACGCTGTTTGCGCAAGGCTGACGGCCCATGGTCATGGGGCTGGAAGCTTTGGCTTTTCGATAGGGCTTCAGAAATCAGAAGAGAGCAGATGCTGGTGAGGATCCTTGCACGATGCTATCAAGAGTTTAAGATTTCCTGGGCCATCTCGGGCTCCTCTTAGTTCCTTGAGCTGGGGCCTCCCTGCTTCTTCGCCTTCGGTCTTCGGGTTTCGGGATCACCTTGAGCAGGCCCTTCGCAAGCCGGCGCTGGAGTCGGCAAAGGGTGCAGGGTCTGGGTGACATGAGCTTGAGCCGAACAGTAACGCTCAGACCAGCCCGCCCCTGCCCGCCCAGACCCGAGACCACGCCCAGAAGTACCAGTAGCCAGGCTACGAAAGCGACATGGAGGACCTGCTGGACGTCTCGCGCTTCGGGGCGTTGCCCCTTGACGCAGCCCTTATGGTGGATGTTGAAGGGGATCTCGTTCTCTGGTCTGAGGTGCTGGCGAGTTCCTATCCATTATGAGAAAAATCAGTATAGTTCGTGCCTGTTTCGCTGTTCTGAATATGCTTTAGTATACACCAAAACCATATTCCAGTTATCTTCGCCCTTACATGACGTCTCCTGAGGAGGCCACTTAACTACCCTGCGCTCTGTTTGCTGACGTCTTCTCGGAGGAAGCCTTGAGCCATTCTGGATCCTGATTCCGTAGTAAGACTGTGTCACCAATAAATGCTGATAATGACTGTGAGTTAAATGACAACAATGCCGGCAGTAATGGTATTAGTCATAGTCATAGTATTAGCAATAGCAAGGGCAAGAGCGATCGCAATCGCAACAGCAATTGTGATAGTAATCCTAATCGTAACCGTAAGAATCAAAATAATTCTGAATGGAAGTAGAATGGAAATAGTAACAAAAACAAGGAAACCCTCAGCCTTAAAACCTTAGGCTCGTTGCCTCCGCGTACATCGCCTTCCTGATCTTCCAGCTCTTCTCTCACAAGCAGACACTAGAGCAGGAGGAGGAGTGTCTGAATCTTTTCTTAACTAGGGTTTAGGGTTCAGGGTTCAGGGAGGAGGAGTGCCTGAATCTTTTCTCAATTTGTGTGGTTTTCAGAAAACAGAGGTACTTCAGTTAGGGACCGCTATGCATGGCACCTTCTATTCGAGGTTGGTTATGACAGTCCTCTGGTTTCTGAAACCACCATGTATCGAATTTCGCTTGTTTTTTTTTTTTTGCCGTTGAGGCCTTTGTTTTTTTAGTGCGAAGGTCAGGTCTGCGAGTAGAGGGATGCTAGGGTTCGTTGGCCTGCTTCGCAGGGTCAAGGCGTCCGGTCTTGGCAGCCGGAAGACAAGAAAAAAGGTAAGTTCAGGCAGATTCACTTTCCACTGAAGAATTGCTTACGTCATGTCACACAAGAACAGGAAGCATAGTTATAACAAGAACAAGTCAGGGTCTACATCTGAAATTTCTGGTCCTGGTCTGCGGCAGGAGGCAACCTACCCTGAAAATTAGACCCTAAGCCTTTAAACACCTAAACAGTAGCTTTTGGCAGGTTGCATAGTTTAAATTTAAGATTGTCAAGGGGTTCTTTTGTTTGGAGGTTGATCGCTCTTGTTCGCAATGGTCTCACCCTTCCGACTCAAGACACGCCTCGCCTGGATTGTCCGGGTGTGAGCGCCGAAACCCTAAACCCCTAAAACCTACACCCCTAAACGAGTGTGAGAGTCGAAACCCCTAAACCCTAAACCCCAATCCCCAAAACCCCCCAAAACCTTGTTTTGACTCGCTGACCAAACCCTCAACCCTGAACAGCAAAGGAAAGACGACGGAGCCGAGGAAGACCAGGCGGGCCATCATGATAGTAGTACCGCTTTACAATAGTATAATAGCATCATAGGGCAATATGCCATGATTTAAAAAGACAATGTAATATTTAAGCATCTTAGAGTACACGATAGTATGGTAGTTCTGCGGAGACATGTCCAGGACACAAAGTATCATGCGTCGTAGCAGTGTGAGAGGGTTGGCGACGGCCACACTGGTAGCAGCAGAAGATGAGTCTGTACAGCGACAGTATGAAGCAATCTTGGGCATGACCCTAAACCCTAAACCCTAAATCACCGTCGCCACTGTCGTCGTCCATCGGGCCGGTCGTGTTGCCGTTGCCGTCGTCATCCTTCTTGCTTTCGTGGTCCTCGCATTGAAAGTGCGGTGGTGGCGGTGGTTTGGACTTTGGCCTCACGGTCGCAGGTCTGTTCGACAGGCACTGTCACTGATAGCCGAGTTCTCATACTTTTCTCTTGCATTTTCTGGTTTTACCATGCTGTCTAGCGTGGTCTACAGGGTGCCGGGCACCCGACTTGCAAAACCCGAAGCTTTCGAACGTACTCGCTGTCGTTTGGAAAGGTCCTTGCCGATCTTCCCTTACTGTCCGAATGAATATCGCAGTTGTGGCATGCATGGATACGCTTGTGCGTCGAAATCTTGAATGCCGGATCCTAATTAGGCCCCACGCTGCAAAGACTCCAAGCAGGAGCGACCTCCTCTAGCCATTTGGCTGTCTCTGACTATGATGGTGGTCGTCACTGTCGCCTGCCGCAGCTCAGGGAAGACAGATGTCATTTCAGAAATGCGGTCTACAATCCCCCCCCACTCCAGACCACCAAACCCTAAACACAAAGCCCCCCCGCCCAAGCTACAAAGTCTAACTCGCAAAGTCCGGAGCTTCGCTGAATCATGTGTAGAGTGCCTAGGACGACCTGCCCCTGAGTCTCACGTGCATAGTTCGGAAGATTGTCCATAAGGTAGTTATAAACCGACCGGTCGGCGAACCCCCCGGGTTTTGCCAACAGAGTTAAAGCACCCGGAACGCTAGGATGAAGCGAATACGAGTTGTACGGGCCGGAAGGCTGTTGAGGGGTTCGGGATTGCGGTGTAATATGAAAATATAAAAAAATATACGATAATAATTACAGTATGAGCCAACACCTTCGAAGGGCTTCTGGGAGTTTAGCATGCCGTGGACGCCGAGTGCAGACTGCAAAGCAAAAAGCACCTCGGCGACGGTGCCAGGCAACCCTTTGTCGGAGGAGCCACCCCCGGAAGAGCCAGTCCTCGTGATGCATTCCTTTTTTTCCCATCTTGCCGTGCTCGTTAAGGTGATCACGGATATCGTTTCAGACTACTTGTGTGATTCGATCAACGGCGTCACCGCGGCCATGAATGTTGACTTCCTCGGCACAATTGTGCCGTGGCTTTCATCTCATTCACTTGTCGGCTTCAGCCCCTGATCTCAAAGTGTGCAGCCCTCAATTCTAAACCCACCCCACCATAAGTGATCCTAAGTAGATGAGGCTACACATGGCTCAGTTAGCAACCGGGGGTTCATTGCGAGATTCTTTGTGTCAGAGCAGCCTGTGCTTGCGATGACGTGCGTGTTGACGTCGTCGTCGCAATTCTACTCAACCGTGAACTTTAGGCGTCTCCGGGATATTAAGAGAATTGCAGTACAGGGCCTAACTTTTAGCCTAGAACGTAGGATCTTTGTACATTTTAATTTTCCTAACTCAGACACCCCTGCTGTTAACAAAGCGCCTGCTCGCTGCCCCCTAGGCCACCTGACGCCCCAGAAGCCTCAAAACGCTCAGGTACTCCCCATTGCTGGAAATGCTTGCGACTTGGTTGTGGGATCTTGAGGCCCTAAACCCTAGACCCTCACCCAGTAGTAATCTCGGATGTTGAATGCCATGCCTGCTTTGCGAGTGTGTGAGTCGAAACCCTAGACCCTCAACAGCCTCTGCCGACCATAGCCTTCGGCACAACAGTAACAAGGCAGGTGGCAAAAGTGTCAAAAACCGCCTTGAAGCTGTGGGAACTTGAGGTTTTGGCTCTCCAAAAGCCGACCCCCTCTCCTTTTTGCGGCCTTCGGGCGAAATGCCCCGCGCGGTCGAAGCCGAAGAGCCCTTTCTGAGTGCTTGCAGCTGCTCCTGAACCTGCTCTGCCCTGCTGACGAAATCTTTGCGCTTGTCAATTGTAGCCTGCCCAGAATCTTTGCTGGCACTTCCACAACCACCGGTACTATATCGCACCACTACTACTACTACCACCACTACGACGACGACGACGACTGCTACTACTACTGCTCCTGCTCCTGCTCCTGCTGCTCCTCCTGCTGCTGCTGCTGCTGC